>JAQGAD010003219.1:0-10859 GCA_034696625.1 Isotomurus palustris
GAAGGGTGGTGGTTGTTGTAAAGGTGAACTTTATTGTTCCTGCTGGCTCTAAATTTCCTTCAGAAGAATGTGTGTGCCACTGTGTGCACGTAATTTATAGACGGATGACAATAAATTGTTCACTGGTGGTTGCTACTTGCTTGAATACGATGAATGAATTTCTATTTTTTTTGTGCCAAATGCCAAAATGAAAGAAACACGAAATGTTGCATTTTGATTCAGAATTGAAATGGAGTGTGTGTACAGAGAGTACAGACACACACACAGAATCTAACCTGTGCTATACTGAAATCTACCTGTTCGTTTTTCGTATGTTGTAATATTTGGTGAGTGTTGAGTGTACCTCATCGTCACATTTCTGTTGAAAAGTTATGCTGATTCTCAATCAAGTCAAGCCTTTATGCATTTTGTCATCAGACACACTTCCTTTTTCCTTTCATAATAACCATAAAAAATCATTAACACGACCATGGACACTACCTCCTTGTGAATATTTATTTTTTTCATATCTGCATGTTTTCCCCATTGTTGCATATATGAAGCCTGGAGATTGGTCTCCTGATTAAAACTGCTACAAGACTTCACCACCAAATCCCACACTACAGATCTGCATGAAGATGTAAGCCTTTCCATCAAGAGACACGTACAAGCATATCCTGTTGATATCAAAAGGGAGATTCCTTCCAGTCTTGCAACTGGCATATTATATACTCGTCTTGTTCTCATTGTTTTACCCAAAAACGACTCTTTTTCAACGGAATGCTAAGCAGACAAGCTTACCCAAATAGGTTGGAAGTTGCTGCAAGACTGCTACTGGTGACTGGTGCACCTGGTTTTGTTCTCTCCTCACTCGTATGCCTTATAGGTTACAATTTTAGTAGAAAGAAGTAAAACTGACCAAGGCCGCACGCAATCCAAATATGAAAAAATATCAATTTCCACACACTACACACAGTTTCATGACTACCAACCAATACCTTATTTTATCCTTCGACTTTGCCTACCCCTTTCGTCCCACCTGTACCTGCACACCACATCATCATCATCTTCCCTTCGAAGGTACTATGCACACAGAATACCTACTTACTTAGCATCCATTGACATTCAACATTGAGCCTCATTTGTACACGTAAAACCAAGACATGCAAATTAATGCATGCACTACGCTCAAGAACGCAAGGACAAAGTCAGGACTTCTCTAAGAAACTGTAACAAATTGTGTGAATAGAGGGAGTAATAATTATACCTTTCCGTACTATATTAGGGCACGCATTGGGATAAAAATTATCTGATGAGCGTAAGTCGACTATTATCACCATTATTTATGTGTCCACCACAACACTCTGAGTGAGTTATTGACAGTGTGTGTGAGTAATTAATAATAAAAATAAAATATGACACAAGACTCGTCTACAATTCATACATTCATACTGCCTCGTGTAGCTGGTTTTTTAAAATAAGCTTTGGTCTAACGAGACTTCCACAAAAATGATTTAAAGTGAAACAAGGAAGGACGTCATTTGGTGGGAGTGAATGTGATTACACATGGACATATAGTAATTTAAATGCATCCACATTACAAACACACTGGAACTTTACTAGTAAAGAATATTTATCAGTATGTGGCTAATGGGATTTTTGATTTGGTTGTTTGCAGGTAAAGATTTGGTTCCAAAACCGGAGGAGCAAGTACAAGAAACTGATGAAAGCAGCCCAAGTCCAGGGCTCAGGGGGGTCCAATCAACCGCCCACCCAACAAGGGGAAAATTCTAATGAAACTATGAGTCCTCAACCACCTGATTCATTCCCATCTCAACCTGGTGACCTCAGTCCTCCACCTAATCCTAATCCTCAATCTCAGGTGAGACTCAGAATAAATCAAATGTTGTGCAAATAAATGCTTGAAATGAATCTATCAAGTCATACGTAACCTTTAGTGCGTAAAAGGAAACGGCTATAGTTGAATTCATCCACCTTTCAAAGCATCAGCAGATGATTTTGCATGCGTCACCAAGTATTTCATGTTGAGTAGGCAATAATAATCACACGAATGATTCACAGAAATCATTGCACAACTCAGTTAGTTCTTTCCTTTAGAATGGGAGCATTTTTCATTGTTCCCCAGTATTACAACAATAGGTACCACCACCAGCACTACACACATTTTCAACCCTTGAAACTTAAAATTGGCAAGGGTTTCGCTTTTCATTTAAATGCGAGCGAAGCCTATGAGTGTGTACGTAAGTATATGAAGTGTGTAGTCACTGGTGTAGTGTGCCACTGTGCTGAAAAAGACATAATAACCAAACGAAGCTGATTTGTCATGCATATTAATTTTGGTTTTTGGTTGGAAGTTGGGATATAATGAATTTACATGCCGAACCAGACCGAATCATACCTGCCAAACTATCAAACTACCTCTACACAGTTCAATTGAATTGTTGTGGTTGACTATGTTGACATGTATTTTGAACAACGAGCACCAATTGCAATTAATAGGAGGGTATCGACGTTAGTGTAGTGTAAACGCTAGATTACAAAATGCTCTGTTTTTCGTCATGCACTCATCAATACTGTTTTACACAGTTGCATTACGTCCTAGCTTTCCCAACAATTTAACTGAATAATTTTGTATACTTGATACACTCATTTCTCTCAAAGGTATGTGACGTGAAATGCATTCAACCGACTTAAAAAAATTTAGGTTACTGCTAGAAATGTCACATAGGACATAACTTACAGGCACAGGCAAATGAAATTGAAACTCACTACAAATATAGTTTCCCCACGAATAGGCGAATGTGGAATTAATCCCAGAGAAAACTGTGTCACCACAGGTAAAACCCACACATGGGTACTTTTGGAGAGGATGTTGTTATATTTGCAAAAGTATTTTTCCCTTCTACTTCTTGTCGTGGCGAAGGGTTAGAGTGAGAGAAATATTATTCAGGACATTTTTCCGCTTCATTTACTCTCCTTGCCGTTGGTAGTTGACCAATATAATGGAAATTGGAACACTGTTTGTGAAAATAGACTTTAATAGTTAGCTCCTCATGATGTTTTTGTTGTGTAGGATTTCATATTGTTGGAAGAACCCCAATTATCTCATATTTTATGGAAAAGCGAGTCTAGTAGGAAAGCTTGTTAGGTGGATAAAACATATGCTAAATTCCTATTTAAATATTCCATGAAGGGGTGTGGAGTGGACGTAAAGTGGGAATTGGTGGTGGTGGTAGAAATAAGTAATTCCATTGCATAATTTATTACTCACCTTTCTGGCCTGAATTAAATATTTAACCAACGATATATTCACTCGCCCTGTCAAACAGATCACCCTTCCAACTTCCAAACTGCAAATAATAATTACTCAAGTAATTTAAGTCCTCCAAGGGGATCCTCACCACTTAATAAGGAGCTTAAGAATTTTTAAAGAATTTTAAAATTTAAAACCTCCTTTGTGTGATACAGAAAATGTGGATTATTAATTAGTAGCTCCCAATGAGTCGTCCTTTCCCAATGAGTTTATAAGCTCTACCGCAAATATATTGTTTGCTCTGGCTGGATAACAATGTGTGTGTGTTTTCATATATTGCAAATCTCTCCCTCGTATCGAGTGTTTTAGCTTTAGCATACAAACCTTAATGACATTTCATGTATGCAGAGAGTGTGTGCCACCTGTGCAGCTTGCATAATTAAAGACACTTCCATTTCTCCGTACTCATCGGCACCTTTCTGTTTGTTTAATTGCAGGGAGGTTGTTCGTCTCCGGTGTCACCGTGGGATATCAAAGGTGGAGGTCCCCCTCACGGGAACTCAGGTCCTCCTCCACCCCCTCAAGTCCCACATCATCCTCATCCCGGCTTGCCCGTAGGTCATCAAGCCTATCAATATCACTGGTATCATCAAGACCACTCACTTCTCACGTAATTGTAACTACATTCAAATTAACTTTAAGAAATGAATCATTCAAAATCATCATTTATATTCATATACATCTCCGTGTACAGTATCAATGTTATATATTACAATACATTCTCCTCAAAATCCTATTCAATCAAATCAGTCACTAGTTAAATCAAGTTTGATTTTATTGCTAGCATATTATTGTTATTATGTACTAAATAGTGTAAAATACAATTTATTACGTGTTCGCTGGTAATTCCCATCATTATTCCTGAATCCTGACTTCAAATAACGTGAGGCTACAACCTGCTGCTTTAAAAAAAGTATTCACATCTATTAATGATTAATGAACGGGTGTTCTATTTTAAAATCCATTACATTTCCTAAAAACAAAGTGCTAAAATATTTTGTAACATTCCACTCACACATTCCATTGAGTAATTCCAATATTAACCTTTTAAAATCGGATTCACTTGTAAGAGAACTCTAAATTCTTTCCCTTTTCTAAAGAAACTGGCTGGTACTATGAATATCAATGCGCAACGAAGAAAGATTACGCATGCAGATTATTCTCACCGTAAAATGATAAGCTATCCTATCAGACACAACAAATTATCTGTGTGGCTTATTATACGCAACTTGAATGTGAGTGTGAAGACAAAAGGTCGTAATTCCACTTGCAAAAAAGATAATTGATGTAATAATGTTCGCTGATATGTTTAATTAAAACACGCATTCTAATGAGAAGATGGGTAGCTATGATATAGTATCAACCAGCATAAAAAACCTTGCGAATTTTTATAAATGTGAACTATCTTACGTAAGTTAATCTTGACAAAGGTTGTGCAGCCACCGGCAAAGATAAGAAGGGTTAAATTCCATTTCCATATCATTTACAACAATTCCAAATTACTCCAAATTATCGCATTATTACTCGAGGGAAAAACAGGTATTGTTCACGTTGTGAGCGTTACATGTGACTCCTAGTAGTACATTCCTGAATGAAGTAAAAGCTCTTTTGACTTTTGATAGCTCACACACACACACACACACACTATATAACACTCGTAACACGCTGATTTGGTGTGTGAGTGTGACTCTTAACTGTGCATATATTATAATTAAGTCCATTAATTATGAAGTAATTAAGTGTATAAGAGCGTACCGAGATAGAAGAATAGTGTAAATAATTATTATGGCGAGAATGATGATGATACGCTATGAGCTATGATGATAGTATATATAGAGGAATGTCGTGTGTGAGTGTGTGTAGCATTATAAACGAAAGATAATTAGATTAGACGATGATGACGGCTAAAGTGTGTGTAGAGGATAATTGTTGAATGTTTGTATTATTACTCACATTAAGTGAGTAGTAATGATATATATCCATAGCGTAAGTAATTAGGTGATTAATTGCTACTTAACTATAATTAATTACAAAGGAAGCGTCGTCCTCTAACTATGAACTATGTAATCCCTCGTGTGGACAAAACAAGGCATCATTCATTCATCAGTATCAGTATGTGTGTAACGTGTGTGGTAAATAGTAAAATACACACACAACAATGTATTTTATTTATATTTATAAGATCAAAAATGATGAAGAAGAGCTCGACGAGTCTCTTTCTGTCTGTCTCCTGCATTTTCTGTTTAAGTTCCTCCTCTTCTCTCAGAAGAAGAGTAAATGACGATGGATATATATTTTAGTTGAATCCTGACCTTATAGTCAATAAATGATGGACGACGATCTAGCAGAGACATCAACATCAACACTAAACTTTCCTTTGTTGATGCTACATTTACACTTTTGCTAATTATGTTTAAGTAAAAGAGAGACTACGAGCTGAACTTAAATTGTACACGTTTCAAAGCATTATTTTGATGGTAATTGTTTTGCTAAATTTAAAATATTGGAGGTCTACAATTTACAAGAATAAGTCTACTTCTGCTTTTTATATTTGCAAAAGTGTGTTGAAGTGGATATTTAAGAATATGTCCTGTTTTCAATGTTCTCATGTTTTAACGTATATTGTTACTCTACCTAAATATATTATGGATGTACTACATAAATCTATGTTAAATAGAGACAGTATTATTAAAAATGAAATGAATCCGAAACGGCCAAGTCGCAAAAAATTGTGTTTTTAATTGTCATTCATTGATTTCTTCATTTGATAGCATCATCACAATCAAAATGCAATCTTGTCAAATCACTTGCATGCGAGTATTTATAAATCGTTAATTGATAGATCCATCCAGTATCGAGAATCGAGAGTGTTTAAGCCCCACTAGAGTGATTACTGCACGTGGAGTTGTGTACTTACTGAAGAAACGGAAAGCATCGATTCTATTGGCAATTGACAGTTCGAGACAACATAAAACAGGCAGGGCAGACGTAATCTAAAGGAAAGTCTTGCGTAGTCTATTGTTCTTTAGGAGGGGCTCTGTGACTACTAAGCCACCACCACCACCACCAACACCATCACCTTCCTTGCCACGAACAAAAGATAAAAGCAAAATGGTTTAATGGGATTTCTTCTTATTGGAACGAGTTCCTCTCTATCTGATGAATCTTCTATGGAGAGTTGACTCTGCCAGTTTTACATACTTGACTTGCTTCTCTGCCTTACACACAGACATTAAAGTTTGATTCATCTCGACTGATGTCACACCCAGACTTAATGTGACTCGACCCCACCTCGTTGGTTGGTTGACACGAAACTCAAGAACGACCTGTTTGGAGTCCCGTACTAAAGCAAATGGAAGTCAAGGAAGGAGATGTGGCTACAAAAAATGTTTGGTCTGTGGAGATGGTCGACTAAACCACCAAACCAAAGGGACTTTCAGACGTCAAATCGCGTCGTTACTTTCTAAACGAACCAATGCAAACAAATGCTACACATCATCATCGTTCATAACTGGGTAAGAGCTTCTTTACACGTGGAGAACAAGAACAAGAGTATCAGGTCAAGTCTTCTTTGAATATTATGTGAACCTTAATTGTGGATATGGACAATCACTAACACTGTTTAATATTGTATACACAGAAAACATCTACCGATGGATGGCATCCAAGAATGCAGGAAACCATCTCTTGATTAATTAAGAATTTTAGAAGGTCTGTATTTTGATTTTTAAAAATATAAACGAATTTCTTCGCTCTTCTCGAGTTCTCACAAGATTTCACACTTCTTTTCCAAGTTTACCAATCCTCCTATCCATTATTCATATCTCCTTAATTTGCATTTTTGCATCAGTCATATTATTCTTCTCTCTCGGCACCCTTTAAGTTTTCAGCATTGGCCTTAAATTCAAATAAGGAAGCTTCATGTGATTTTCGAAAGACTGCGAGAGAAAATGTTTACTCATTTTGGTCATCAACAAGTTTTGGCTGTGAGTCAAATAAAAATCATTGTGAGAAGTTTGGAGGAATGAATGACAATTGCGAATCCACATAACAATCAATTTCGCCTAGGGATATCGCAATAGTTGGTTAGTTGGATGTGTGCAAGCGTAGAGGATAGTTTGTGTAGTCGAACAAGCCTTGAGTTGAAGACGAGCGATAGACGGACATAAAATAATATTTTTCGTGTTCTCTCACTCCCCTTCGTCTCTCAATAAAACGGATAAAAAATGTGATGTGAGAGTGATACCATATTTCAATTGAAGATTATAGGTGTGCTGTGTGGGCCACAGTATGTTAAATTAGCAAAGCAACTAGAAGGTGTGCATTTGTCTGTCTCAATGAATGTAAAATATTGTACAGGCCCGATATACAAATCTACTCGCACACTATATACAATCAAAACGAGTGTGTTCTATGGTTTGTATGCGCAATGAATGGGTGCATTGTTATGATTACCGGTTATCATGCATATTGATCGTATCAGTGATCAATGAAGACTATTTTTATTGCAATATACTTAATGGCAATATAATTCTATAAGAGATCCAGTTATTTATGCGTTTCACTTCTAACACACAGACTCGCCTCTCTACCTCTTTCTAGTTTACTCAAAAGTCAAATCTCACGTGAAGAAATATACTTACGCAGAATTTTAAGTGTTTTTCTGAAATCAATGGTGTTGCAATCTCCACAAAAATCTGTAGCATAAAAGTAATAAAAGATAATAAATATTTTGTACACTCTGTCTCTGTTGTCTGCGTATTCCTCCAAAGTCCAAACCAAAGGAAGAAGATGAGAGAGTCAGAGTTTTGTGTTTTTGTGGTTTGAAAATGATGAAATTCAACAAGAGATGATTGGCACATGGGAGTTAACCTTGTATGACATGACATGACTGGATTTTTCTCCCTTTTTCTTCCCATTCCTCTCGTTTGCATGCTGATGATTTTTATACACAGCTTTTACTACGTATACATCATCATGTATATATGTTATGTGTTCCAATGAATTTCAAATCGAGTTCTAGTCTAGAGTAGTAGTGTCTTATATGGGGCACAAGATCGCTTTTATTAGACAACATCAGATAGGGTGGTTTTTACATGAACTTTGCTTTATTCTTATTAAACTCCTGCCGGTGTAGCCACCACCACATATTCATATAATAATATTCATATAACTTAAGAGTATAAGTTTCTAATACAAAGTTATTGTTATTAACCCTTAGGAAGAAGGACAGACACAAACTCTGAGATACTCAGATGTTGGTGGTTGGTGTGTGTGTGTGTGTATGTGTGTGTAGGTTGATCATATTCTCTTGAAGGCTGTAGGTAGAGCCGAAGGTAGGCTGAGTTGTCAGTCAGTCAGTCATCAAGGCGAAAAAACGGATATGAGATCTGAATGAATCTTATCAAAATATCATTACGATTCTTCATTTCATATCGTGACCCATCCAATCCTGTTCATGTCAGCTAAATCGAGATGGGCCTGCGAGTAGTAGACAGCTTTCTTCCGAATTTCCATGTGTCTTTCTCTCCCTCCGACTCCAAACTCTACATGAATCCAATTGGATTTTTATTTCGATGTTAATTACTCAAATGTAGTAACATGTATGGTGGTTGCATCTATAGGGTAATCAGACTAGAATTAAGGGGAGAACCTTTGTATGGAATCAAGTTTCCCTTTCAGTTTATGGAAAGCACACATTATCATAATATCCTTGAGAAGTGCAAGTTGAGAGAAGCTTTAGGGTAAAATGAAGGAATCTCGAAGAAGCCTCAAGAGTTTTATCTATTTTAATCACTTGACGTGTGTGACAAGTGGATTTTACTGTAAGAATAATAACAACACCAACAATACTGTAATTGTTTATTGTGTTACATTGCAAGTCTATAATCAAGAACAGAAAGTGTGGCACACTTCACCCTAAAATGCATAAGGTCTATCCACACCTACTTAGCACGTAAAGGCTTTTCTGATGCTAAACTCACAACAAAGTCACTTCTTTCAACTTTTCTGTAGGATGAAGGAGTTTTATAAAGTTAACGATGCAACGCTTGAATTTTAACTATCATACGCGGTCACAATGAATCCGTCATCCGTCTATCACAAAACGCTTAAGAAATCTCTCCTGCTAAAGTGTTTTGCACTAATTGCCTTCTCAGGTAAATTACGAGTGAGAGAATATGTACAAAATCCTAGTTTTGTGTGAAAAAGGTCGTTCTCTTGATCCATGTGCAATTCAAAGCCAAATGTCTTCTTGAACACTTTACATTTCCGTCTGTCTTCCATTCTACGAAATCACAGCATCAAACAAATAATGTTGAATGAGCAAAAATAAGTTGAAAACAACGCACACACAACTGCGCCCACGCTCGCAAACATACAACACACATATACAAGTTTGCCATTTACCACATCGGGCAGCCAGCTTTTGTGATGATGAACCCACCTTCCACCTTCATGGGAAATTTTATACTGTGGGCTGTTATTTTCTCCCAGAATTTGTGTGTACACTCTTTCCGCAGCAAAGATAATGAGGAGTGGAGAGGTCGAAGGGCCATTTCCCATATAATATAGTTGCAGAACAGATTCACATCAATCCACTGTTAAGTCGTGGATGAATCATGAATTCAAATGTGTGTAGCATTTCCAATAAAGTGCTAACTCTTATTCGACATCTTTAACATGTTACTCAACAAGCTAAAGAAACTTGTGACTTTCAACAAGAAAGACAGCATTATTACTTGTATTCTTCAAAAAATCGCTAGTTTAGTTTTCTTTTTCTATCTAAAACATCGTTGCAGTATCCATTAACTAACTAACCTCCAACCTACACTACCACTATTACAAAATATGAGATCCAACATAATTCAACATCCAACCAGAACGAGCGAATAGAAGAGTGTCATTCTTCATCAGGCAACAACTGGTGTGATGGCTGGTGGTATAACTTCTCAGTAATAATGAATGTACCTCAGTCGAAACTCTCTGATGATGTTGAAAGACGAAGAAGACCTCACTTCTTTAACCCATCATGACAGGCGTGTAAAGAGCTTCGTATATGAAGTAACAAACATACCTTTGAGAAAATTTACGAACACACTGTTGGTTTAAACGGTCGTCATTTCTGCGGCTGGTTAAGTGAAAAAGAATAAGTCTATAAGTACTTAGCGTAATGAACTTACTTGGTTGGTTAACAGTAGTAGGCATGTAATAATTTTTGTTTTTGATGCCAGCAAAGCACTTTTCCAAACTACGAAACTACTACTACTCCCACCACCACCACTTCCTTCCTTTTTCATAAAGTGAGCAGAAAGCCACCAAAGTCTCATTCATCAATATCACATTCTCAACATCATTATCTACACGACGACCATTCCATCCGTCTTCCATCGACGTATCTGGGTGTCAATAAGACAAATGGTTTAACAAGTCGTAAATGATTGCCATTAGTTATTTATTGCCATTCAAGTAGAACTGCTTTCTCTTCTTTACAACTTGTTACCAGTTGTAAAAATCAAACGGACAGAGAATAAAAACTTCATTCAAC
>JAQGAD010003220.1:0-10855 GCA_034696625.1 Isotomurus palustris
GAAAATGTGAAGGCTAAGATTCAGGATAAAGAAGGAATCCCCCCAGATCAGCAAAGACTTATCTTCGCTGGAAAGCAGTTGGAGGTAAAAATCTAGAATTACTTACTGAAAGATAATGATGTAGAAATAAAGTCCCAATTATTGTATTCATCGCTTGTTTTTGTGCTCCTAGGATGGAAGAACTTTGTCCGACTACAACATCCAAAAAGAGTCGACTCTTCACTTGGTGCTCCGTCTCCGAGGAGGAATGCAGATCTTCGTGAAGACACTCACCGGCAAGACTATCACCTTGGAGGTGGAACCTTCCGATACTATTGAAAATGTCAAAGCTAAGATTCAGGATAAGGAAGGAATTCCTCCAGATCAGCAGCGGTTGATCTTTGCTGGAAAGCAATTGGAGGTATATTTCTGCAGTTGCAAAAATGTTTAAAAAGCAATAGCGAAGTCGTTTTATTAATTATGTGATTGTATGCTCCTAGGATGGACGAACTTTATCCGACTACAACATTCAAAAAGAGTCAACTCTTCATCTTGTGCTTCGTCTCCGAGGAGGAATGCAGATCTTCGTGAAGACACTCACTGGCAAGACCATCACCTTGGAGGTGGAGCCATCCGATTCTATTGAAAATGTGAAGGCGAAGATTCAGGACAAGGAAGGAATCCCTCCAGACCAGCAGCGGTTGATTTTCGCTGGAAAGCAGTTGGAAGACGGTCGTACTCTTTCTGATTACAACATTCAGAAGGAGTCTACCCTTCACTTAGTTCTTCGTCTTCGAGGTGGCCAGTAAATCTAATCCACATTGTCTGGTAGACTTTCCTCGGAATTTCTTTCATTCCTCAGTCTTGCTACTAGAAATATTCCACGTACTGTCTTTTTTATTCCTATCAAACGATGTGACTACGTAACAATTAATTTCCAAATTGGATTATCGATTTTGGTATGAAAGAATAAAGTCAAAATTTACACTGCTTGTTGAAAGAAATAATGTATGTGTTTTAGTTGGTTAATTTGCATATCATTCATGATAGTGACGAATTCACGCATTGAAGATTTTGTGGGGACCAATAAACTTTTATTCAGGTAACGATGTGAGTATTAAGGCTAATTAAAGCATAACGAATAGAAAGGTTGAGTTGGCAGGTACACAAAAAGTGTAGTGTTTGTTTAAGCTACGTGATTAATTCAATACGGGCTTCTTCCTGAGTAGACAGTGTACATAGTTCTAGCCATCGCATAATCATGTAAAATTTCATTGATCAACATACGCACAATAATCAAAGAGTAAATAATGAAGTACGCCCACGATGCGATTATAACAATGAGAAAAATAGAGTAGATATTAAATCCATACGAAATTATAGACGAATATATCTCCAAAATGAAAATGGCTAATACTAAAATCCCAAGAAGGAGTCGAATGTACCACCAGACAGTGAGTCTCTTCTCGTTTCTCTGCAAAATTGTTGCAAAAACTCGTTGCATTTAAATTCACCAATTTACATATAAGGTGTTTTCTAAATAAGTCCCGAATATCTGGGATTTGTGACTGTCTCACCTGTTTGGCACTCTGGTGAAGGAATATTGCGAGAAGTAAATGGACTACGATGAATATCATTTTGCACACAAATGTGGTCAGTGCTATAGGCCATGCTAGATTGGACATAATGATTTGTTGAAGTATTTTTTAATTACAACTGACAATAGAATAAATTCGCATTTCATTTTCAAATTAAATATTTATGAATTATGAGTAATCTCGGCTTACTTAAAAGGTTTACTTCATCTGCAGTTGCTATTCCATAGTAAATACTTCTTAGTGTGTACCATACTATTAAGATGATTGTTACAAGCTGAAATGCAAGAAAGATTGAAAGAATTATGGATTGTATTGTTGAACATTAGGACTTATAAGAATGATGTGTAAAAACTGGTAAACTTACAATTTCGACGATAGCAGACCATTCTGCTTGGACTTGAAGAACAGACATTTCCAAGAACTGAAGCTGAACTAACTAAACTTTTCAGGACAAAAAACTCCGAAGGATTTCCAGCACAATAATTATGTTTACGTATCACGGTGAGAGATGCACTAGTGACGATGCACAATGCTACGCAAGACACAAGTGCAGAATCTAAAGTTTTTATTTACGAAGGTCTTTTGGTGGTTCATATCATCTCGCGTGATAGAAAGGTATGTCTTCTCGAATCTCTCGAGTCAAGTGCAACTTTCGAGGAAACCACAGGCTGATATTATATATTGGTACGAGTTGGAAATGAGTCTCTCCCTAAAATTTGTCAACATGAAGGTATTATGAATGATAATAAGAAAACATGCAAAAGTGTATCACATCTTGGAGGAGTGCCCTAAAAATAGTGTCATCCAAAAGGCTTTCTAAGTTAGACACAGGATAGGATGAAGTGGATGAAGATACGAGCTAAAAATACGAGTCGCGTCTGTCTCAACGGTTTGGTACGACTAAATGTAATGAAATTGGATGTGTAATGTGTAATAGTCGATTGGGATTTATCTTGATGCACAATCTGTTGGATGGAGGTGTATAGCCTGTAGACTTTGTGGATTGTGCAGACTGTGTAGACTGTGTAGATCTGATGGAGCAGTTGAGCTTTCTTCCATGAAACTTAGCAAACAAACTTTTATCATACGACACAATATATTCAGGAAGATTGCGGTTAATCTGATGGCAGTTTTGTCTTCCTGTTGCCGAGAAAAATCACTTAAGTTGATTGAATTATCGTGATGATTTGATGATGGTGGGACTTTCTACTGATCGTAGCTGTGAGTTGGTCACTGTGTGCATTCATTCATTACTTAATCAATGTGTAGGTAAATATTGCACAAGTTTCGTACACCTTTAAAGTTAGGGTCTTTTATGGATTCGCAAGAGTGGGTGTTACCGTTGGGTTCATGATGAATGGTGCCTCTCCGCTATTCTTCTCGTATAAATTGATGTGGGCGAGAGAACAAGCGAAAGTAATTATTATTAAGTGTGATCATGTCCTATATACTGTATGGTTAATGCTTTATCGTGATTCCGTGAGATTATACACCTGCCTTTATTTGCTAATACTTTAATAGATTGAAAGTCTCAAGTTATCGGCTTGCAGCTTGAGTTTCGTCCTCGTCTGAAACTTAAGTCTGTAATTTGGTTTCCCTTTCGGCTAATAAGTTATTAAGTTCTGTTTGTCTCCGTGTAATATTCTAATTTTGATTGTGACCAACTCTCCCAATACGTTATACATTGTTGTGTATAAATAAATGTTAAGGATTTTTGTGGAAAAATGTCTTACAATATGTAATTTACATGGGATCAAGTTTAGTATAATAATAAGTAAGCGAATACGTGTATAGACGACCACATCATGATCTTGGTTATAGATAGCGAGTAAGATTAGAATTGCAAATTCACCCCCAATAAAATCTTTTATTTATAAAGCATTTCATAGATCGTACACACATAAGCTTTTAACAGTTCTCGTCATAAAATACCCACCAGTTGGTTACGTACAATGAGAGTAATATTTTTAATATGAACAAAGTCATCATCTCTCTGAGAGAGGAATCGTGAAATCATGAAAGGGAGGAGGAGGTGTTGGCTCTGTGCTGCTGTACGTACGAAATTATGGCTCCTGGTGAATCTAATTTGTTCTTTTGGGATGAATCTTTCCTGTCAGAGACCAGAGAGTTAAATGCTAGAAGGCTTATTATTTCTGCTGCTGGTGGTTAAATAGGAGGGACTATTAGAATGAAGTTAGTTACATGGTCTTTAATTTTCTCTTTCTACTCTCTAGACTGTGTAGGTACATATTGGATTTTAGGGTTTGTTTGACTGCAAGTTGTAATGAAAATGAATAACATGGAAATAAGTATAACTTAGTGTCAGTCAGTAGTGGTCATGGCCAAGGTTAGATTTTTGGGTGGTTAGTTTCGTTAGTTGCAGGTTGATGCTGATGGACACGAGCTGATTGTGATTTATGATGGCACTGCAATATTTCATAACTTTCAATTGAAGTTAGGGTTAATTCGATGGTTTGTTCTGCTTGTAGTCCGAATGGTAATGTATGGATGAAGCGTGAATTATGGATGAGGTCATTAAAGCGCCGCTTGACACACAGAAATTAGTCGATTCAAGTAAATTGCTTGTAAGACTTTGGTCATTCACTTGTTCCGTGACCATTACAAGGTCTGTGTTTGTTTTATTGATTGATTGGGACAAAGAGAACCTTTAATTATTTGTACGAATGCAGCTTATTGCTTTAGATTAGATTGATACAAACTGATGATAGGATACATAAGTAAGTACCTATATCGTGACGTCACTTCTTGGGTAATGGTGTGTAGACTCTGTGATGAGTTGTTGGAGTTGCGATATATTTCATGGAGTAAATGTGCTTAAGTTTATCCAAAAGATTTCTAAAGAAGTCGATCAGCTCACTGGGAGTGGGTCTCTTTTCTGGGGTGTTTTCCCAGCATTCAAGGAGAATGTTGTAGCTAGAGGTATTCGAGATAAAAATTAAGTTAGGTTAAATGCTAGCAAGTGAGATGTTCCAAGGAAAAAGTAGTTTTTAATGTGGATGGACGGAGAAGACGTGCTGAATCTCCCGTCGTGCATTTAATTATTGTCATCCTTACATATCGTGTGATGCATGCAAAGGCATTTTCATCCTTAGGCCTCTGGCCAAAAAATCTGTGAAGTCGCTTGACCACGTCAACCCTGGGAAGGGAGGTTCACCGAGACTGAACATCTCCCAGATAGTCACGCCTAATTGCCAGATATCTGAGGATGTGGAGAACCGCTGGTCTTTCAGAGATTCCAGTGCAAGCCATCGCCAAGATGGAGGAGCCTGGGGGAGAAATATGCAAATTATTATGTAAAGAAGATGCAATAATTGCTCGTACAGGTTAATTAAAATGCACGACTGCTAATTGGGAAGCAAACAAGGAGTGGAAAGTAGGCAGGGAATGTAAAAGAGAGGCAGCATTTTACTTGGTCTGTTGTGACTGCGTTTCCGCAGTGGTAGAGTTGCTTGGCCAAACCGGTGTCTGATATTTTTGCAACTCTGTTGAAGGACAGGAGGATGTTTCTCGATTCAAGACGAGCGTGGACGATTCCCTGTTTGGCGAGGTGGTTAAGGCCTTGGCAGATTTCGAGTGACCATTTGAATAAGTCGTGAGTTGTGAAGGACTGGTTTTGTATGACGGACTGGACGTTGGAGTATTCTTTCCTGTTAAAATGATTTTTGATTGATACAGATATCGAATTCTGTTTGGAAGAAAACCTACTGTGCTAGATAGGCAGAGACTTCTCCATCCTTGACCCAAGTGACAAAGTAATGTTTCCGGGACTTAATGAAGTTATGGAGGTCTCCGAAAGGACAATATTCCATGATGATTTCAAGGTTTCCTAGAAAATCACAGGCAAATAAAACCAAAACTTGGAAGTTTTATGAAAGTACTCAATATCGTAATTGACTATCACAAATTCATACTTGATCGAATTTTGGAAGTACAAGCCCCGATGAATATCACTACATTTGGATGCTGGAGATTTCTAGCTCCAGCGAGACATTTCAAATCAGATAATGCAGCTTTGAAATACGCGTTATTGACTGTGTCGCAAATCCTTTTTACTGCTACGATTTCGTTGCTTCTGTCTGGGTGAAAGTAGGTTAAGTTTCCTTTAAGTATGACGCTGAATTCTCCTTTAGAAATGAAATTTTCTGTGTCTACAAAGAAGCATGTTAATCTATTCATTCAATGTGCGAGTGGTCAGGGTGTAAGTTAGAAATCAGACTGCTAGTTTATACTTACCAAGAGAGAGTCGTTCAAAAGAGACTTCTGCTTTTGTATCGTAAGGTTTGGTTTCATACATGGCAATGCTCTTTGAGGTCACTTTAGCTGCAGGGACTCCGTGAAGGAACTCGCGGATTATTTTTTCATTGACTGTGTTTTTATTTCCCTTTGAAGTTAGGAATGCTCCATCGTCCAAACTTTTGATGAAATAATAAATAACGAAGAAGGTGTAGGCCTTAAAGATACTTAAAACTGAGAATAGGGAACTTGTGTGCCAAGGTAAGCCAAAAGTTATCCAGTGACAGATAAACATAGAGATCCAAACGACGAACATTATGAAAGACAGGGCAATCCAGATTACTAGATTTTTGCAATTTTTCTGAAGGAAATAAAATTATTCGACGGAGTTAAAAATAATTCAGTTTGAGTTTGAAACATGTGAATTTGTTTTAATTACCGAAATTGCAGCACAAATTAAGAGAAACGACAACAGAAGTGAGACGATCATGTACGTCACATACAATCCTAAGAAGATTATGACGCCTAGAATTGTGACGAAAATTGGGTAGTAAAAATAGTTCATAATGGTGAAAAAAAGGTTTTCGTTGGATTTGGAATTACTTTGCTGTTTCAGTTTCCTCCAAGACGGATATTGAAATCCGATGTAGAAAATGAAAAATACGGAAACAGCCTGAAAGGAGATGGTTAAATGTTAACAACCTTAAGAGCCACGAATCTACATAAGTAGAGTTAAATTGCGTTACAATGTCAGTGAAGGCGATTTTCTTCACAGATATCATGAAATAGGATTGTTGTGGCATCTTGAATTTCTTAAGTCTTGAAGTGAATGTAATGAGTTTTGATTTCTCTCCTATCTCAGGGTCCACTCTTTCGGATCGGGAAGCCATTTTTCTTGGCTTTGCACTGGAAGTTGAGAAACCCACACACTTGCTTGTTACACAGTTGTGCTTAACTAACTAGCTGAATTTGGTCGACAAGCCTTATGATGACGGATAACGGAGGAAAATACTATTTCCCCTGATTTGTACATTTGCATATTTGTATCAATATTATTGCATAGCTCTGCACAGTTCGCATTAAAAGAATTGTCCAGCTTTCATGAAAACATGCAAACCGCAAAATGTGGTAACAATTTAGTTATGGGGCTTGTCCTAGTTATGGCTTATGGCTATGCATCCAGGCAAAGACACTAAATAATTACGTATTTTTTTAAAACAACATAGAAGTTCATTTATTAATTTTTACAACTTCCGTTTCATACACATATTCTGTGGAATTGCGGACTAACTTAACTTCTTAAATATTATTCATTGTGCTGAAATAAATGAAACATTATTTACGTTTTTTATGAGACTTGTTGGGTTTGGACTTTTTTGAGATTTCTTTGGTTTTATTGTTGTGCTTTGTGAAAGATTCTGCTTTGGAATGCTTTTCCATCTGTTCACCAAAACTTTCTCTATGTGTTTTCTTGTTAATCTCAGCTATGTGATGTTCACTCTTATTTGTTTCTTCAGCATTGAAATCCGAGTGTCGCTGCCGATATTCTGTTCCAAACAAGTCTTGTATGACGTCGTCATCTAGGCCGTGAGTGTTTACAATGAGTAACTCCGATGGCATATCGTCCAAGTGACTTCCTGCATGCGTCTTGCGTCTTAAGTGTCCTGATGTCTCCCGTTCTGCGGCATGTTCTACACTCGACTTTTTCCTGTGGTAAGAAGGATTACTACTCTCCTTAGGCATTGGATTGGAAGGTTTGGAAGTTTTGCGAGGGCGATCAGGTTTTGATTTGCCTTTGGAAGGATTCTTGGAGTCTTTAATTGTAGTGTGCAGTTTTTGTGGAGCTTTTGTCTTGTGCTCTTTCGATTTACGTGTTTCATCCCCGGACATTTTCTTGTGTTTATTCCCTGTGTCATTATCATGCAAACCAGTCGCTGATTTCCTGTAGTGCTCTTCAACGTATCTCTGCATTTCGATCACAGCCAAACTTCTTTGTTTTCCTGGCTTCCTTGAAAGTGCCAGCTTCTTGTGATGACTGGATTTTGGTACTGCTTTGTGGTGTTCGTGAATAGAGGGATAACTGTCAGGTTCATCTTCCAACTGAGCTTCGATTTGTTCCTTCAGTTTCCGAATGTTGCCTACCTTTTTACTTGTAAATGCGAAAGGCTTCACTACCTTCGCTTTTATTTTGTGGACAGGAGCCGAATGAAGATTCCGTCTGTGAGGGGATTCCCACTCAGGAGACTCAGGTTTACGACTATGATGAGCCCGAGTTACGTCATGATGATGTAAATGCTCGTCTGCGACTGTTACTGTTAGTGAGCTCCTAATAAGTTCTGAGAGAGTTGATTGAGTTGAATCTCGCCGATCATCTCCAGAATTCGGCTTGTGATCGTGAATCCTAATGGGAAGTGGACTGTTTGTCTTTAAAGCTTCTTTCACCAAGTTGTGAATTTCATTGCCGGATTGGTCGCTGTCACCCGATTCATCGGAATCTGAAGAGACTCGTTGAGACTCAATTTCTTGTACGTGCTTTTCATCTTCTCGATCTCTTTGGGCTTGATCGAGGTTTCCAAATTGAGTCTTTAGTTTGGTGAGGATTGAGAACAAGTGGAGTTTCTTTGGTTTTGCAGTTGCAGCTTTGCGAACGAAGTATTTTGTGTTGCCGGCTTTATCACGTTCCATTTCAATACAGAGATGATTTAGCTTAAGGGTGACATCAATTGTGGACCAAGTTCCTCGAGGAACGTGGAAATCTGCCCAGGTGGTTCGTCCCATGACTTCGTCGATGTCTCCAAGAAGGGGATCGTCGGGAGAAAGCAAGTAACGCTTGGCAAGCCATGCCCAAGTGTTTCTGAATTCACGACGTAGTGAGATTTCTCTTTTGGATTGTTGTAGCCAGTATAAAGGAAGAGATGGGAATTTTGCAGTGTGAGGTCGAAGGTTCATCGCCTTCTTTACTTTGCTTAAGACGTTGCGTAAGAAGGAACTTAAGTAGTACAGCGATAGAAGGCCCATTAGGCAAGACAGCCATACGGAAGCCCCTAAGGGAATGGGAAATAGGGATGCTGGTTCGTCATAACTGATAAGCGCGGATTGAAACTCCTTGTCACTTGGGTACATTTGGGTTTTAACTTTGATTGCTCCTTCAGCTTGGAGCAGTTGGAATTCTCCTACTACGTCGGTATTCTCTTCCTTATTTTTTTTGAAGGGAAGGTGTTTAGTAGTAATAAATCATCTTTTCATAAATGGCGTATTTAAAATGTAGGGACTGACGATGAGGACTCGGCATAAGGTTGGATCTCCTTCCAAATGCATCGTCTCGCATTTCGTGAGACCCAGAATGTCATCTCCTCTGCAGAATGCTACGAGAGTGAGGATTGTTGGGAAGAAGAGAAATTCGTGAAACTTTCGCGAGGCCATTTTGGCAGGCATATTGGCGTATTCCGTCGAAAAGTCCAGGATATGGCGAACTGGAAATTCACAGCAGGCTTATATTATAGCTATTAATATCTTGATGAGCTGGAGTATAATATGCGTAGTTGTTATCAGATACAAAAGCATACTCATTGACGCAGTTCCTGGTTTGATGACTGATTGAATCTGCCATTTGTGTGTACTGAATACAAATGATTTCAAATAACGATACCGAAACTGTGAAACGCAAATGCGAGGTTCGTGATCAAATGTATTTCCGCATGACAGGAAGAAAGGATTTGTTTTTGTAATGAATTATTTTCAATAAATATTCCTGGACAGGATTGATTGACTAACGATGATTTTGACAGAAAATAGGATTAATTTCCTTCCTATTTTCTGCCTTATTTTAGTGACGGGCGTGGCGCAGGGTGGTCAGTTAATGATGGAAAAATATGACAGAAACGCCATTGGATATTAATGAAGAGAAAGTAGGAAATAAAGGGTTTCTTGAGCTGAGCACCGTTGATTGAAGGTGCAAAAGAGTAGATCGACATTTTAGACAGGTAGGTAACTCCTATAGGGTGTGCTGAAGATAAGTTATACAGGGAGAGGACTTTAAGACTCTATGAATACGTAAATATGAATATAGGACACAAACTAAACCAAATAGCAAATGAAATACAGTTGTCTGAATGTGTTTACAGCTTAGAGAAGCGTTGGATAGTTAGAATGAAGATTTACCTGGATGCTAGATTCATTATATTTTTACTGAGGAAGTGGCAGTGTAAAAATTATTATTATTGACGGATACTTATATTATTCTTATTCATATTATAATAACAAACATCCAGGAAATTCAGTTCATCAGATAATTGGAAACAGCCGTAATAAGTTAGAAATGTAATGAATAGCTACCGACGATATATTGCGATGGGTCCGTAATTGATAACAGTGTATAGTTTTTCTGTGCAAACTTAATAAGGTAAATCTACATTGTGTCATCAATACTCATCAATCACTTAACGTAGCTTTCCTTCAGCACTACAGGGAACAAAATCCATTCCAGGTCCAAGGAATTCGAATTGGAGAGACGAAGAAAAAAAAGAGTTGCCTCTGACTGGAATTCATAAAAATTAATGCGTCTGGCTTGAGTTGACATTCATACACTTTCGATAACGATCAGCATCATTATAGGAAATGATGATTACTCTCTTGAGTCTTGAGTAAACAGAACCTGAAAACACGGGTAATCAGATCTTCCACTCAGAACAAAAATAGGATATAAAAGCTAAAGTAATGGAATAATTTCCCACCGTAATAAAGAACGTGAAATGGAGAGTCGACTTGTAAATCCTTGTGATTAAGTCATTTTAGCAATTTTTCTTGAAGCAATAATTTTACGAATCGTGAGGGCAAGAGTCTTTTATGAATATTCTTCGATTGGTTTATTCGTGTAGACAGTGTTGCTTCTGCAGGTAAGGTTTATAGTAGAATGAGAGTTATATAATTTAATGAAGTGCATTGCAGTATTGGTGTCCGCAGTGAATATTTTAATTTTTACTGAATGTAATTGTAACAGTTGCATGATTCTCGCGAAAGTTAGT
>JAQGAD010003221.1:0-10852 GCA_034696625.1 Isotomurus palustris
CATCGAAGTTCGTACTGACGATGGGGACGATTGTGAACATAATTTCCGTCGATTTCTTTGTTGTGCTGAAGAGTAATGTTGAATGTCTGCCTTATAAAATTGCCTAAATAAATTATTGAAAATCTCGGATACATGATAATTTATTATTCAATTCATGAAGTATCAATTAAAACAAAGTGTGTATTATAAGTGCAGATCTAGTATTTATAAATGAAACTATTTTTAAACTGACTGACCACATGCCGTACATCTTAATGGGTAAAAATTCTTAAACCTCATTCATCGCAATATTGCGGTCCGAGTTTTGACACAAAAGGGCAACACTAACATATTTTATTAGTAACGACATCAACTGTGCGCAGTCCCTTAATTCCCTGTCATTCATGATTTTCCTCTTAGTAAAGTTTGTGTTAGACTTTTTTATTTGTTAAGTATGATTTTAATTAATTCAACAACAAATTGAAATTCCTCAGCATAGAAGCACTTTACAAGTTATAAGCGTGCATTAATATTCACAAGCAACACTAACAAGAGAAGTTTGGCGCAACCAAAGTAAAAGCAAGCAACATTTTGTCACAAAACATGAATTAATATTCATCATGATCATTCAGCATGTCATAATCATCGTCATCAAAAGTTGGATCCTGATCTCGTCTTCCCCGAATAGTAGCGACTTTGGTCAAGTTAGTTTGTCTCCAGGGTTGTTGTTGTTGTTGTTGCCACCGCGGTTGGAAAGGCTGTGGTTGCCTACTTTGCAACCACGGAGAGTTGGGGATAGGTCGAGGATTGAAAACCGGAGGTTGTTGCAGTCGAAGTTGAGGAACAGGGTTGGGTCTGATTACTGTTCGAGATGAAGTCCTCGTAGTCGTTACAGTGGGTGGGGGTCTTCTTGTGGGTGGACTGGAAGGCACAGAAGGTGGAGGTCGAGTCAATGGAGGAGCTGGACCTGATCTTGGAGGAGCCACAGACGTCGATGTCTGTGAACCTGCAGCAACTTCCTCTCCACTTTCCCTCACAACCCGTGAGATCGTAGCCCCAAAGGGTCTCCTTCTCTCACTAATTGTAGGCTCCCTGTCATCGTACATAATGGTTACCTGTGTCATTGCCGCATTCGGAATATTCGCTGTGTACGCAGCTAGAGAATTAACTCTTCTCGTTCTATTTGAATCCGTTGGGTCGATGTACGGCAGTCTGTCAAAAGGATATCCCATCGGCCGTCTGTCTGGAAATACTTCGTCAATCACTCCACAAAATGAAATCGCATCTCTGCAGGGATTCTCTCCAGCTTGTGGTTGGCGAGGAATTATGTCAGTGGCTCCATTTGTCACCATTACAAACAAGTCAAAACGCATTCCTCCAGGAGATCCCCGGGGCAGAAGGAGATACTCTGGCCAACCACATCCGCACCGGATGTCCACATTTCTGAAATGAGATGGGTCGAAGCCAGCCGGTCTTGCGGAGACTGGCGCTGTGTCCAACAACTCCAACTGTCTAAACACATTCTCACCCTTCAAAGTTAACGATGAATCGCGAGAACCCCTCGTGATTTGGTTACTTCCTGGATTAACTACCAAAATCAAAGACGACTTTTAACACTCCAATGCCAATCCAACGTTAAAACAAAGTGTAACCACATGCAATAACTCAGCATTACGTTGCTGTTCGAACTTATCCATTTCAAAGAACATGTTCTTCTGTTCATCAAAAGGCACGACACTATTGTGCTCGTTTCTTGTGGCAGCCATGAATATTCGCACCACTCCGTTTACTCGTGTGTTAGTGTTGTTTGTAACCTGTTCAGTTTAATGAGAGTTTACCTTTGACCTTTCAATTTCAATGTTATTAATGCATATTAGACTGCACTGCCGATGTAACGAGTGACTCACTTGTATTGTGTACTGGAAAGGAGTATGATCCAAATAAGTAACTCTGGCCCAAACGGGATCTAAGTTTTCGGTATGATTTCTCCAGAAATCGAGTCCCCGGGCTAAATTCACATCCCTCAGGGACCTGAAAGTTTTCAGTGTGCTGTTAATACCTGGTGGAAATGGCGGAGGAGCCTGGCCATCTGCTCGCATTAGTTGAACTTGAACGCTGTTTACTGTAACATCGCTCCACACCAACGGCCATGTCCCCTTAAGTATATGCAATACGAATTGTTGGCTTAATTATAAGTACTTCGCTGATGCTACAATATTGAGTATTCATATTAAAATTACAGATGTTAATTCATAAGCAGGGAGAGTATTTTTGTATTGGATAAAAATATTATTGACATATTTGTGCCATCGGTAAAATATTGGATCTCGCATTGCAGTCGATGTGTCAGCCATAGGACCAAATGCCTCCTAAAAGTTAATGAAGGAATAAGTTCAAACAAAGTTTGTTACAAGTTGTTATCCTCATTAATATTTCTGTTGCGGTTTGTGGTATAATTAATAAAGTGTTTTATTCTCACTCTGTACTCGCCAAGTGGATCGTGTTGAAAGGAAATAATTCTGTGACCCAAATTATGAAACCCAACTGGTGAATAAAACTGGGCGTGAGGAGTGTTCGTTGGACTGTTTTCAATTATGTCACCCAGAATGTCTATTCCTGTGGCTTCGTCGAGACGCACACGAGTCTCTCCCTTTTGGTCCATCTACTCAAAATTCACAGCAGGTGTTTTTTATGACTTTGTTGAGTCAATATGAATTAATTACTAATTTTAGAGATAAGCTTACCCGACGATAAAACCCAGTGTCAATAACTTCCATTACTCGATCTCTGAACTTCTTTATGTCATCAACACTTACTTGAAGTCTAGTTCCATTCACATTAATCCGATCGACATCCTTAGATGATTTAACAAAATAAATTTAGCACTACCAGAGAATATTAAAATTGAAAGTTTATTAATTGTCTTACTGAAATTCTTGTTCTCGCTTGTCTTGTTCCCCAATGCTGACCAGAATTACTTGAGTATAATTTCCCAAAATATCCTTCTCGAATGTTGTCCTCATCAAAAGCAAAAGGCCTTGTACGAGTCAATCCATTGCTGAGTCTCTCAGCGTCATATCGATTTACCTTTCATGACCATTCACATAATTACAATTATGCGATTGTGTGCAAAAATTTAATAGTTTGTAGTATTAGGCAATCAAACCAAATTGTGATGCATGTAGTAGAACATCTCCCCTCTCCTTTCTCTCCTGGCTTCAGGAGTGAATGTTCCCGGATAAAGAATATGCCAATGCCAGTGAAAACTATTTAGGCCCATGTCTTCCCTAAAGTACCACAACCGGCTTTCAGGATCTTTGTTGTCACCCGTAACGTCAGCATCCAACATCAGCACGCCCTGACAATTTTATGATAAGAGACTTTGTGATTACATTATTTATTAGTTGGCTATGACATACTTTATCAGCATCAGCAAGTCTAGCAATTTGTTCTGCAGCTTTGATGGCGTGATCAGTGAAAAACAACTCCGGAAGAATTTCGAAGTAAGCAGGCATAACAAAACCTCTACAATCTTTGCGCGTGGCCATTGTTGAAGCCAAAGAGTGTAAGAATAAATGAGGGTGTATCATTTGACTATCTCTACACGCGCAGGCAGTGTTGAATAGCGCGTCCACAGTTGGTTGCTCTACAATTTTAAAGGATTAAATTTAATCCTTGAAGTTGAACATCAAATATTCAAGAACCGGGAATTTTAATTTAATAAAGCAAAAATTTACGCGAAAATATTCTACGTAGCCTTTCTGTAGCATCCCTGTGTTCTGGAATAAAATAACCATACAACCCCTTCCTAGGACACAGTCGACCAATTGTTTGAATATCAGCCATGGGAAGTTGCGCAGGGTTTATTGAAATTTGATTGTTGGCTGTAACTCGACTTGCAACTGTATCTGTTACACGTGACGACGCTGACTGTAAAGAGAATTTTAGAAAATAAATTTCGAGAGAACAATTAAGTTGCAACCTTTCATGAATAATAATTTACTCTGTCTGTAGATGTAAAATAAATCAGCCCATCTCGTGGTCCTCTTACTCCAGCAGTTAAAGGCTCGTTTAATCGCTCGAAAAGGTAACGAAAATTGCGTTGAGCAGTTGAATTAGGTTGTATAAATTCCATGTTGAATGGTCGGATAACGAAATCAATTCATGAAGTTCTATTACGGAATATGATTTCCAACTAACACCTACCCTGTTACCTAACTACTTCTCTTGCACACGGCTTTTTAAAAATTTCAATATGAAATTATGCAAATTAAATTAATTAGCCGTTCCTTAACCATACATCCAGGATATCATAGTAGCTAATCAATAAAAACTATGACATAATATTTGCATTTGTGGTTCCTATTCCTATGATGCTTTTGTATTTTTTAGCGTGAGGTTAATTATTATCAATCAAGCGATAAATTAATGATCTATGTGTGACCCGAAGTTAACTGAATGAGTGGATTGACAGGAAGCTGCAATAAATTATTTATCAGTAGTGTCAGAATGCAAGCCATATCATTAATGAAATTATAATGATCAAATGACCACAGAAGAATATAATAAAGGAAAAGGAAACTACCAAGTGTAATAGCAATCAATGCAGAATGCAATTTGATTGAATATGCCATTCGCATTTACAGTGTCGTGTTCAACTAGTTATGACATGTTCGCACTATGTTGTCTGGTTGTTGTCCCTTGAACACGGAATAAGCACGTCTGAGTTATTTTCATATGAAATGCTTGGATTTTTCACGTCTTGGAGTCATTCGAAGGAACAACTGAAGAGATGCAGCTACATATGGCCTACTTGTTTCAATGTTTCATGTTTCAAAGCAGACGTGCGAAAACATAGGAAAAATCACTACAAGGAGAAAATAGATTCCACGCATTTCATATCTTTTTGTGAGTACTTAAATCATTTTCCAAACACCAGAGTTAGCAGATGTGCTTTATGTTAATGCAGCTTACGACAAAAAAGGAGAGCAAGCTGCGAAAACAAGTAAGCCTACAACACATTTCTTCTTGCGGATAATTTATTGTCACATTTGTTTGTAACACTCGAGAAGGGAATGACTTTGGCCTATCAATATCCCGCGAACTTTTGTAAAGGATAGTCGCACTCTCATTTATACCACGCAAATTTGTGATAAGGATAATACGCACCAAGATATCCATTCCCTGCATTAACTTCTGCTGTATAAAGGAATGTATTATCTCCGAGTACTCAGATAGTTCTTTTCCGATTGTGGTAAAATATAATAATATATTATGTTGTATTTCGCACATGTGTGTTTGCCCCAGCTGTTAAGTTAGCACTGATTTATACAACATGCCAGGTAAAAGACAAAATGCTAGATTATTATATCATATTCAAAAAAGTTCAAAATCTAATTGCCGTGTGATGCAATAGAGCGGTGGAACTATAAATGAAAATAAGGTACGTAATACCCGTTGGTACACTGAAGTGAAAACAATTTACTAATGGCATAAATATTTTTGTCGCATCCGCAATATCCTTATTTATACAGGCAAAAATAGAAAAAACTCAAATTTCAGCTGTGAAGGGGTCTACTCGAGCTTCGATGCGTAGGAAATTACAAAAATGTTTTTATTACTCTAGAAAATTGAGTAATTGCTTTTTTATTAAATTCAATGTTATTGTGAGAAAAAATATGTTTATATTGATTTCTACTGTCAGACAAATGCCGCAGAACACTCAGTATTTCTCGTACTGTAGAAATGGTAGACCAGACGAATGAATGTTGGCGAAGTAAAAAATCCCAATTGCTATTTATTACTGGATTGGGTCTCACACCGAAGGAACATTGGAAAGGTAAATCTGCTGTTCTTCAGCCTTTTTGATTTTTCGAATTACTAAAATTGTTCACAGAATCCAAATTTGAAACTCTTGCAGGGATGATTCCTCTGAATTTTATAGTTAAGAAAAACGTACCAATGCACAGAAGTTGTTCCACCGAGAAGAAGATCACACTTACACGCACAAACTGCAGTTTTTCCGGCAACAGCAGCAAAAATAATTATGCTACAAAATCTGCCATTTCTGGAAATGTTGTTGACGAGGAATGTGTATGTGTGAACATCATTAGGTACGAACCTATGAAAGGTTTCCCCAACATAAAAATTGCCGTAACAAAGCATGTAGCTGACTGATTTTTCAGTCTGTGTCTGATTATATATTGTAATACATTATTTTACATGAAAAGATTCTAATAATAATGTAATTGTTTCAATGGTTTCAATCAAATCCCGAAATTTATGTGATAATAAATAAATGATTGATTTTCCATTCTTCTACGATCCGTCTTACAATGAAAATTTATGTTCCCAAAACGGTTTATGCATTGTCGTAAACTGTAAAGAACTTAAATATAGTGCAAGAGTGTACACAACTCCCCAATCAACATTTTTCCATTGTGGAATTTAACATTGGAAGTGGAATATCGATCTATCTTATCAATCTTTGTTTTGGAATTCGTCCTTGCATGATAATGATAACTGCGATTTGTGTCAGGAATTTTTATTTAATTGTTTTCATCTGAGAATCAAGTATTCATTCAGAAGTTGTTACGAATACCTTATAAATTTTGTACATGTGGATCTTCTTTTTATTTAAATTCATTTAGTGCATTAACAGCTGGTTCAACTTAAAATCAAATCTCTTATGAACTAGATATCCCATGGTAAGGTCCGTCTGTCGTTTGTCGTGTCATCAGCTGGCTTCACCAACGGGGCTCTTCAATTTTTATTTTGTTTAACTGCAGGTATTGCAAACGGAACATTTTACATTTTACTTAGCTCCACAATTGAAGCACGCACTTTTTGCTTCTGTGTATACTCCTAAATTGTTCCAATCTAGTAAGCATAAGGTATTTTTAGGAGGCTGAATGCGGTCTGCAATATTAAAGGCTTTAAAGAACCATTAAATTTTAATTGTTTTATAATGGTCCTACCAACCTTTGTAAAGAATAACATATTCGATTTTGAGTACACGTAAAAGTTATTAGTAATTTTCCTATAGTTTCATTTTAATTTTGCTTGGTTGACAAGTGACCCATTGCACTTTGATTGATTGATTGACACTCTTTATTCGCCTGTTATTCCTCATTTAGTACACAATAGACTAGTCTTCCATGAGTAACACAAAAGGGTTTAGATGCTATTTAGTCATTTTTGGGTTGGCCACTTTGTCTTGTATTGTTTTCCTGCTTGTTGTTTGCTCCATCTTTAACACAAAAATATTATTTTTTAAAATGTTGACATGGTCGAATGCATATTTTGACTTCATATAAAAAAATGAATTTTTAACCTGAGATAAGTTAGGGATGTAGAAATAAAATAATTGCCAAAAAATTTGATCATTCGGTGAAACGATGATTTCTATATTGAGCCTGCTTTTATAATAACTTAATCGGTGGTATGAAGGTTTGTTGAAAATCATTTTTTAATTTCTTATTTGTCTTTTACAATTCAAATACAACACATTCTCAATTGATGACGACAGCTCGATTGCAAAAAGTCGTTCAAAATTCTTGATTCCTCAATATATGCTGTTAGTTTCTTCGGCTTTTCATGGCATAAATTACTACAAACAATATAAACTCAGTATGAGAAACAGAAAAACCCTTCCGAGTAATATCTATTCATTTCTGTTTCGTTGAATGAATGTGTCATTAAATATGATGATCAGTTACAGCGTATAAATTTCAGCTGCATTTTTATCTGAATACGCAATACATAGATAATATAAAGCATTCAGGGATTACCAGCCTAACAGTAACGCTGCATAAAATTTTAGTGTTAAGAACTTGACGTGTCTGTTATTCTGTGCTATTCAGTGAGAGAAGAACCAGTTGCATTTGAAGCAGAACTCTTGTAAGCTTGCACACGTGTGGGATACAGAAATTCCAGGACAGGCTCAGTTGTTCCCCTCCTCGTCGTCTTTTTGGGTTTTGTACACGTTGGACTCAATTCTTTAAAGAGAACCACCAGTTTGCATGCCATACTATACAAACCACCAGATTGGCTCTTCTCTTAGCAGTCGTGTGGTGTCAATGGTACGAATACCTTGCATATTATTCATTCGTACTCAGTACTCAGAATTCAGCAGAGGCAGAGATATTTCATTTCCTTCTAGACTTCCATCATCCGCTTTGCCAGCAAAATTTACTGTGCGTCCTCGAGTCGAGAACCCCAGAACCACAAACGATAAAGCAAGTTAAATATTCACTCGAAAGGAATTTAACTATTAGAAAGTATATTCACTTCACATAGTTCCTCAATCGTTCATTCACATCATCAAATACCCAACTTCATCCTAAACCAAACCCACATTTCCTGAACACAATCAATATCACCCTATTATATTTGCGCAAGAACTGAACAGGTTTAGTTATACCACGTAAGCCTTATTACGAGTCAAATTGATCGTACTCACGTGTCGGTTACTCATGTTTTTTATTTGAATACCTGAACCAATAGTTACAATCTTGATAACAGTCAGTAACGACGAAAACAATACATGGAGCGATAACTTCGAAGTATCCAATATTTGCTCATGAGCTTTATTCACAAGTTAAGTTTTATACATAGTAGCATTATTACCCACTGAAAAATATCGCGTGATGTTGCAATATCTTTCAACGGAAACACATGTTGCACATCTGACTAATACTGGTTGATAGTTGATTATGATCTTAAATTTTGACGTAGAGGAAGATATAGATGAATAGTATATAATATTTATTATTTATACAGAAAATAAAAGTGTATTGTAAATTCTGAAACTAAAATCAAGAAACAATTATAGATACTAAGTCTTGTGTTTTCCAAATCGGACAACGCATACATTTCTACGAAACTGATTCAAAGTTAAACCCACGAAATTCCCGTTCAACAATCTTAACTGTAGAAGTAGTCAGTAGAGAGCAGGAAAAATGGACAGAAATGATAACATTTATATCGGAGAGGCTTACAACGTTAATTATGACGAAGACAGTGATGGCCCACCCGTTTTGTCTCCCCAAATCGAATTACTTCAGGACAACAAGATCTCAGACTATCAATTTGACGAAGAAGTGGGATTACTGTGGTCTACAAATTCAGAAAATGAAAATGGCCATGAGGCCACGTGGTCCATTAGTCCTAAACACAGCCATCGTAGGATAAACGACAGGTCCGGACTCACGTCAATTCTTCGGAAACCACCGAAGAAGTCAAGCTTTACTTACGCACAGTATGAAGCCCTGTTCGAAACGTGGGAAGTAACACAAATTCCATGTATATCAGAGGTCCTTGAATTGGTGCACATAACTGGACTAACGGTTAAACAAGTTCAGGTAAATAAAATTAGTTTGACTGTAATTAGGAACACAATTTATATTTCGAAAACAAATTGCACTCCTCATTGTGGAATCTTTCCATCCACAGAATTGGTTTAGAAATCGAAGAAGAAGACCAAGAGGATGTATCAATAGAAATCAACTGCGGCTAAGACTATTCCAAGGACAAAGACGGGGTTCAGGTTTGTAAATATTTTGAATATTTATATTCTTTCCAAAAGTTTACCCATGTGCGACTGGCACTATTCTAGTAGTAATTTGAAAATATGTACTAGATACCGTTGAATAGTTACAAATACAATATGTATCAAAAGCAGACAAAAATCATCAAATATTCCCTAAAGACTATTTTGCAACTTGCATATATTTTTATTTGTTACAATTGTGTGCTAACTGTTTTTAGCTTCAAGTTTTAACACCAGCAACAGCAACAGCAACAGCAGTACTGGCAATCCCATATCAGTCGATAGTTCTTCTAGCAGGCGAAGTACGGAAATGGCTACTCGCTATCTGAAATGTAATTATTTTATATAATTATATAAGCTTGTAAACTTAAATCCCATTTCAAACTAAAATCTGCGTCGCAAAACTAAGAATGGTCATTGCCCAATGTAATATGAATTTTTGTGGATGCTTATTTACGTATTTAGTGAGCCAGAAGGAGAAACGAGAGAGGAGATTAAATGCCATAAATAAAATCCTAGTACCAGCTTTAGAGGAATGTATGGAGGAGAACAGGGCTCGTCTGTCTCAATTAATTTTGATGTACATGAAAAAGAAGCTGGATATGAGAAGAACTCTACTCAGAGAAACCACGAAGCTTAGAGAGAGAACCGCAATCAACCCATTTAATCAGACCCAACTTAATGCCATGAAGAAATGGAGAGACGATTTCTTCAGAGAAATTTATGAACAACTTAATGAGGAGAAGAGACAGAAACTAACCTATGTCAAGTCAAATGTGATTGAGGTGTGGCAACCAGTCATTACTTATGGCAAGCTGACCAAAACCAGTTTAGAGATAGCTATTGATGATTTTTCTAGTCTGAATGACGTCTATACAAAAAGCGTAAGCCGGCAATGACGCAAATTTTTCTGTACAAAACCATGCTTCTGATCCTTAATATATTTCATACATGTACGTGCAGATTGCTGATACAGAAGAATTCACAGTTCCAGGCATACTTCGCTATATGGAGAGCCATTTTAACTGACGAATTAGACACCTTTCTAAGACTGCTGTTTAGAGTGATTATGAAATAAAACGGAATCCTCCAAAAGAAGGCAACACTGAGCCCACTATAAGCAACAAACATGCATCGAGACCAAACTAATTCCAAGTGAGCATTGCATTTGTAAGTCAAGTTGAAATGTATGGCACATGGTGGAACTTAATAAATGGGATATATTCTAACCCGTGAACTGTGGTTCAAACTCAACAAGCCTGCTGATAATGATTTCGTTGTATATTTTTCTTAGGTGAGGTTAAAAAGCCGGCTTTCTCCTTT
>JAQGAD010003222.1:0-10850 GCA_034696625.1 Isotomurus palustris
ATCAAGGAAAACTCATATGAAGTGAGGCAATGCGGCAGTGAAATAAAAATTGTTGAATTCTCACACACATCTTTGAAGCCAATTGGAAAACAAGTTTATTAATTTTGAGGCCAATTGTTGTAGTAATTGTCTTAATTGATTTGAAAACTTCTTTGGAATAAAACATTAAAATTTCCTAATAATAATCAGTCAATATCTTTGAGTACTTGACCTTTTGACATAGATTTCAGTTTTCAGTTACAATTAAAATCACATTTTTAAGACATGAGAAACTCAAAGTTATAACAATTACAATATTGAGAAGCGTACAAACTACCAATTTCGTTGGGTTAATAATTAATAAATCAATGACATTAATTTCAAACACAGATCCAATATTAAATTCAATACTTCATTTTGCGGGGGGATAAATTCAAGGAACACGTTGCTGGGATGAGAAAGACTATTTAAAAAGAAGTGTTTAAAGACAGGAGACCATCTTAAGTTAATATAAAGTAAAATTAATTGCTAAGTTCACATTGCACTAAGGACCCAATTTAAACTATACTAATGCCAGAATACAACGTACATTTAAATACGCATAGATCAATCGTTATTGCGGATTGTTTTGTGGCAATCACCAATTTCAACATTTAACGTTAAAAACCCTGTAATACTTCAAAGTATAAAGTAATACACCAGTTGAATTTGAAACATTCTAGTAATTTAAATAAGGGAAGAACGTAAGTGACAGTAAAATACTTAAGAACTAGTGGAATTTTTTTGAACAAGTTTTTTTAGTTAATTAAAGATAACTTTTTTGGTTGCACAAAAGTAGTCAAATGAAACACAAATACTCATCTGTTAATTTAGGAAAACAGAGTTGCATTAAATAAAAATACTCTTACAGCACCACCCCTGGCTGTATCACAATTATACTGAACGAGGTAACACATCGTGAAGTTTAAATACAAATGATCTGTCCTTCTTTGTTGTTTATCATTCTGGTTTTTAACTTTAACACCGTTTGAGTTACAAACTTGAGATTTCTCACGTTTAGCGTATTTTAGTACCCTCGTAGTTAACTAAACTCGCTTCCTCTCAAAATGACTGTGAGAGAACCAAACCGCACTAACCGATAGTTGATAGTAATTTGTTAGTCCTGACGGTCTGTAGTACGCGATATATATTTCGCGTGCTGATAAGTCATACTGCTTAACTTCATTCACGATATTCAGTCTTGCAGTTTGGTCATACTAAACTACTAATAAAACACAAATCACGCACACATACACGAAGCAACACTGTGCACCGCAATACAACTTGATTAGGAAATGGAATTAAATACTCCACACCGGTAGTTGCATGAGAGACAGTGTCACTTCCCTATCACTCATCCTAACACACTCACAACCAAACAACTTTCTAAAAAGTAAATTATTGTAGACCGTACAAAATGAATCCGTAAATAGAATGGAGATTGAGTTTAGAGATCAAATCCCACTTGACTTCTTCTTTACGCATACATTATTGTAGGCATTATCTCTTCAGTATTTTCACATGAGATGAAAGACTAAAATTTGTTGAGCAGGGAAATACTTTTGTACTTCATTGAGTTTTCTTTGAAGGTGACAGTGGATTACGACCCAGCAAAACTTTGACTTTTGACAGACAAAGTTTAACTTCTTGAAATGCATTTTTCTGTTTAGTACCTTAAGAACAGTCATTCAGAAAACCTTCTTGACTTGGAGAAAACTTTAAATGCCAATTGATTATTGTAGAACTTTGCCAACATTGTCACTCATACCTTTTGAAACAGGTACTTGTAGTGGGCAGTCTTATCTTGGCGAAGAACTTCACAATAAATTGAGAAAACGTAAATTTCACTCGGTGGAGTATGCATATTTCCCTGCTTTTGGCTATGTCGGTACCGTAACCTATTTAGGACTTCGAAGGTGTAATTCATGTGCTTTCATTAATATTCTATCCTCTAATTTTAGCACAAATAATAGGAAGCTTAGTCTTAATAAACTACATATACAATAATCCAAGTAGATTAGATTTGATTGTGTCCGTGTGTAATATTTGGGCACACCAGCTCAATTAGTCAACTAATAGTAATTAATAAGTATTTGTATATTTATGTGATAGATTAGTATATTTTTCATTGCTTCTTGTACTGCAACTGGTAAACTCTTTGAAACGCATCCCCCTGAGAAACACCAGTAGGTGAATCTAACTCGCTTACGCGCAAACATTATTTCATTAATTGAACTTTTCACTCCGCATAATAGTAAGTAGCTGCGACTGTAAAAACTGCTCTGTTGTGTAATTGACTCGAGGAAATTGGGCAAGCAAGTAGCTTGCAGTCTAAACTTTTAATTTTGTAAACCTATTTTGCAGAGTGGAGTGATACTAATTAATTTTGCTACCGTTGCCTATTGCATTTTAAGTAATTATCGATACCAGAACATAGTCTTTTACCATTTCATCTAGAACCAACTTAACATTAATCTGAGACCAGACTATTTGCACGTTGAACTGAGTGTGTTCCATGAGAGTTCCTCATGTAATAAAACCCTTACCAAACTCATTTAAGCCTTCATAATCAAAACATTTCTCCTCCTTTCGCTCCATAAAAAACTGTACAAAATAACTGACTTTTGTATCATTTTAAAGATCTTTCTCTTCTTTCCTTAATTCCAACATCATTACTTTTGCCATACTAAGTCAAGCTATCCGTCTTATACCTAAAAACCCTCTTTTCATCACCACGAAACAACTTCCATCATTTGAACAATCCCATCCTACACCACACCCAATGGGTGTCATCCATCACCTACTGCGCTTCATACTTCCATAATCCTTGAATCATTATCTTAAACCAGAGATTTTGTACGTCAAGAACAAAAATAATCCTCTGCTTACGATGGTACTTTTTAAATTACAACAATTTATAGTACGAACGTGGAGTTAATGTAAAGTTGCACGTGGCAATGATAATCTGGGCATTTAAAGCATAATATTTCGTCTCTTATCACCTGCAGAATATCTCAACTCAAAAATAACATTTCATATTCATACCACATAATCTTAAACTAATAAACGAACAATACTTGCGCAGCTTGACTTTGCACTCATGGATAACAGAGAGAAATAATTGGATCTCCTTCACGACTACATGCTAAAATATAATAACTAAAATCTCACTGCAGAAAACTATTTATATCGAGAAACAGCTAACCACAATGCGACTTGGTTGCTACTAAAACTTTGGCTTGTGTTGAAGGCTGATGCATTTGATAATAGGCTTGCAATAATAATAATTACTAGTAATACTAATTTCATTCTAATTTAGGAATCACTGATAATGTGTTAATAACGATGATGAAAAATTGATAAGGGTAAATGGCAAATCATCTTGTTCGGTTGTCCTAACTTCTATACATTAACCTAATGGTTCTGCTTCGCATCTTCTTCATTTCGTCCCCTAACTTTCTTCGAACCTTGTGTAGTGTCATTTTGTTACTTCATTTTATCTTCGTAAACAGCAAAATGTAAGCTTTCCGTGAACAGCAAATATCTTCCGTGGACGTAGTGGACAATATCAATTAACGGACCATTCATACGCGACAATAGAAACGATTAGTCGATGACGTTGAATTTGTTGAGTCTTTAAGAACTTAGAAGTAGATCGGGTCAGACTGAAAGCCTACATTATGTTGAGGTAAGTCTTCAAACTGTAAGTATACACTTGTAAATTCCGAAGTTTAGGCTCAAGCTTGTAACTGTCCGATGGATCTTCAACTTCGGCACTACACGTCTTAGCCGTCCAGTGAACCGGTGGTGAAGGAATTGCACAAGGTCTTGGCTCACTCTCGAACTTAGCCCCAGCGTAAAACCCCTTTCCAGGCGACGGAATCACAACAGGCAGTGACGGAGACTTCCTATTATTATTGTTGATGATATACTGATGACCTGAATTATAGTTGTGGTGGTGGGGAGAGTGACTCTTCTTCACACTATTCGGAGGTGTCGGGGTCGTCGTGGCTTGGCGGTGGGTGTGGTTCGCGTACTGTTGTTGTTGGGGTGAATAATAATTACCACCACCTCCATTCATCACCACTGCTCCCCCATCCACACTCTTCGACTTCTTGGTGGTTCGTCGCATTTTTCTCGTAGTGCGTTGACGTCACGTAAAATTTTCGAAATTAGGGTATCTAATACACAATAATAAAAACAATAATTAATACTAAAGCCCCAAATCTCGAAAGTAATCATCACGCCTTAAAAGTTCAGTCTTAAACTAACCAACTTATCAACTCTAATTAGGATGATCGTCTACTCGTCACAATTCCTCTAAGGGTCAAGTAAAAGTAGTTTCAATCTCGTCGATCGATCAAATAGCGAATCAAGTCGTCGTCTCAGGACTCTCGTGATAAATTAAACCTTCTCGTGCGTTTCCACAAAACTACCGTCCTAAGAAATTAACAACGATCAATATTATAAAATCAGTAATTATTCGACATGCTCAAAATGTTCAAAATAATAGCACAAACTGCTTAAAACATCAACACACAAAGTAAAACATTCTTTAGTAAACCACCCTAGTAAATTAAACGTTAAAACTGAGGTTCGAAAACCCACCTCTTGAACTTTCAAACTCAGCACTTCAGAAACGCAAATCAATACACGATCTCTTCTGACTTAAGTCCTCATTAGACTACTTAATAATTTAATATTCAATTGAAATTCCCTTTTGTTCTACATAAACTTTTCCCAATCTACATTTAATTCGTGAGCTACTCAAAACAAATTAAAGGGCGTATGGCGTATGGCTCAATAGCCTACTCTCTGCTGCTGTATAAAATAGTAGCACACAACATAAAGAACTGAAACAAGCCTTGTCATTGGTGGAGAACACGAAAAAGGTGGAGCTAACTCACGATCACACCAATCCCTTCCCTCCTAACAAAACCACATGCGTTTCCTCTAGAAAGTGTACACACACGTACACTAACGTACACTTTACATTACAACAAAAATTAAAAAATGCTAAAAGACCTTAGAAATTTCGGATTTTCTTACCAAATAAAGATGAAACGGAGTACTGGGTAAGTCAGAGATAAGGCCGATGCGTAGAGTAACTTAAATTTGGATATTTTTTGATAGTCCGAGAATAATAAGAATAACACTTAACACTCCTCAGTCTGATGGTGTCTCTTCACTGCATAACGGAAAACTGAACGAAACTCTCAGCTCAATTGACTCTCCTCCGCTGCTCCTTCGTTGAAGTGGTGCGCAGTTCGACGCAACTCTTTTTTTACCTTTTTTCAACGAGTATACTCGTCTGTCTATGCTTCTATTACTTCTAGAAGAGTGCTTTGTTATCTAGGGGTACGCTATACCCTATATACAGCTATATTAGAGCCTTCTATCAAACTGCTATACAACCTGACTTACCTTGGATCGAAGTTGTGTGTTACACACAAGCACTACTTTGGCTTTGGCTGTGGTGGTGGTGGCGATGGCCGATGGAGATGGAGAATAAAAAATGCAGCTTTTAGGAAAGGGCGTTCAATGATGAATATAAACGCTTTTTAGTACACTACAAGTTGAAATGATACGCTAAGTGGTTATCCGATGATGGAAATGCTAACAAAATGTGCGTCAGTAACTTGGCATAGTATACGTGTACGTGTACCATTGCGTTAGTAGCAATCGCAAGCGTGGCTGAACGCAGAGAGATATTTTTGATTTTATGATTATGATACGAATGGTGCAACAACAAAGATGCACAACTTTAAATGAAAGAGATATGGTAGGCTGATTTCATGGGACGTCAGTTACATTCGTTGAATTTTATATGGACAATGGAGCTTCCAGGAAGATGAGTCATACTTTAATATCAATTTTGTCCTCACAAGGTTGATCCTTGCTAGAGAACAAATTAATATGATTTCAAGTTAATTAGCAGCAGCAAGGAGTGATAGCATTTTAGTTTTTTAAACCTTGGTTCTCTTCAGTGGTTTAGTCAGTTAAAATAGGAAAAATTGTTAGTTTTCATTGTTGCAATTGTTGCTGTTGGTTGTTTGTCATACGGTAGGACTTATTAAATCTGAGAAAGATGGTTGGATTGGTGGAAATCATCGTAAGCGCAAGCAGATAAGAAGGTTAAAGGCTCAAGCACACATGGGAGATGAGACGATGGGGGATATGTGCAGACTACGAATACAGTACATATTAGTTTATTTACTCCGAGCCCTGAGGTCAGAGTTCATCGATAATTCGGATGATGTTCGAGATCGTGATTGGACTCAGCCTCAGATTCAAAATAAGATAGCTCTCTGTTGGAGACATTTATAAGAGCTTAATGGAGTTGAGTAATATTATTATTAAATAGTGTAGAGAGCGATTGTGATGGCCCATTCAATAATTCAACTCATTCATTCTCGTTGCCCCAAATAATTTTTATTCCATAGGATTGTTGTTAATACTTTAGTCTTTAGTTACCTTCAGTTGACTTTAGCCTTAAAGAGTATCATATATTCATATTCATAGATACACTTTGTTCAACAGTTCATGCAAAGTTTGCTCTGCTTTTTAATACGCACTCATAAAACTTCAGTCAGGACAGTCAGGAGATTGGCAGCATCTACAAACATTTGATAACCTTTGAATTTTGACTCACTAAGTTCGTAAACACTAGATAATGCTTAAACGTGGTTTAAACAGAATGAGACATGAGATCTAGCTGGTTGGTAAAAAAACCATTATAATTGCTCGTAAGTCGTAACCAGTTGGAACTCACATCAGTCACGTAAATATTTTCATGAAAATCCTAGATAACGTGTTTGTGAATGTGCAAATCCTCACGTTCGTTTGAGCGTGGTTTCATTGCATGACTGGGAACTTGGACTTAGAACTCATATGCGTTAGTGGAAAGAATAATCCGATTATTTTTTGGAGTCGATTGTGCCCTACTCTTTTAACGAGGTATTCTAAAAACATCCAACCAAATGAACTAAACTTCACAATTCACAATAAACCTTTTTATTCCTAGCGTATACCAGACTGCTACGTATGTACCAAAACTTTTTTAAATGCCAACATTTATAAGTAACACATTAAACTTCGTCTATGTATAAAGAAAGGCCTACAAGTTACAAGCTACAAAAGCCTTTGAATAAATTACCGTGGGTGCCTTCTTGCTCAAAACCAATGGATTTCAAAGACGAGAATAGAATTAATTCTAAGTTTCAAGGCATTACCAAGTGCACATAGTACAGTTTACATTCTTTTCCAATTGCACATAAGTGTTATTGACAGACTCCTTAGTGTCGCTGGTTTCTATTCAATTGAAATCTAGTATAATATAAGTCTCAAGCCTTTCTTCATGTGAATCACATTTTTAAATATACATTTGCTTCATTTAATGTACTTGAATACACGACTCTCACACTAGAATACCAGCACAATATATTGTATTCACTTATTCACTACTTATACTATCCATCGCTTCTTTACATCCTTCTTGCCTAATTCATACCATTAATCAATCACAATGTCATATAATATGCAATGTCTATTTTCTCATGATATTCATGAGAACAAACCCAATTAAGAACTACAGCAGGACTGCAATCGTAATTAGACCGACATGCACAAAGCAAAAGCAGAGTGTGAGAAATTAGACAATTTAATAGTATTAGATATTTGAAATTGTGTACTAAAGCTGAATTCATGGTAGCTTTTGAATTTAACTAAAAATCGCCTTACTCCTTTCGTTAGATGAGTACGATGAAAGTATGTGTTCACCTATGATGAGTCATCTCGTGAGAACAGTTAAGCCCTGAAGTTTCTCACGCAATGATATTAGTATATGTTCCAGAGACACGATACACGATAAAGGAATCAGTTATTCACTCTGAGAAATATGCTATCTGGAACTTTCGAAGAACTCACCAGGGAACGATGAGGATAATGGAGTCTTCTAGTTGCTAGTCTGTTCATTCATTTAAAATATTAGATTGCTTAATAATATTGTGAAAATAATTTTTGCACTTCAAGCAATTAAGTCGACATGTTTAGAGTATATAATTTCCATATTATTTCTCTTCTTTCTCACAGAGTTTTGAAAGTAAATTACAACTTTCCTTGTGTGAATTGTTGTAAAGATTGCTTCACCAGCTCCATATTCAATCCGTTCGGAACAAAAACACATTTAACACCAAGGCTAGAAACTTCTCGAATGTTTCGCTCTTCGTCGTCAAAAAATAGCATTGATTCATATGGAACATTGGTGTGCTCCATAAACCTGCAATCAAAGCCCAAATCATAATTTCGTTAAAACGAGCTGTAAAGGACTTAAAACCGCTGTAAAGCTGTAAAGGAATTCAATACAGATAATCCCAATGTTCCCAAATTCCCAATTCTCATTAGGCTCAATTGTTAGGCTCATCGATGCAAGGCACAAGGGGAAACTGAGATTTAAATTAAGTATTAAACTGATACTGATAGATAGTATACTCAAAACTTGTACCAGATACCAAGCAAAGAACTAGTTTTATAATCTAACTAAACTAGTTTTCTCTCTAAAAATGAGGATGAAGATGATTCATTGAATCGCATTTGCTGTAACATAAATCACATCTCGTGAAGAGAAGCTAAGAGTCCTTGTGTTTAATTCCATTCTGTCTGTTTCCTGACTTGGCGTTGGCATATGAATTGCTGATGGGAAAATGATTATGATTACATGCCTAACCTCTGAAAATGAGTTATTTTGCATCCTGGATAGATCTCTTTGTATGAAAAGTACTTGTTCCAGTCGAGGAGCGTCAACAGTTGCAAAGCTCCAGGAGGCTCCTTTGTCCGAGAAGCTGCAGCAAGTGTGAATCCTTCTTGCTTAAGATATTCCAGACTTCTCGTCACTTCTGGAAAAGGCTTGATCACTTGTCCACCTTGGTCCAATATGCACGAACTGCACGTAAAACACACAAGAACCACATTTTCTCGTTATAACAAACTTATTCAAGCCTTCTTGGGACATCTTAAAAATCCATTCAGTCGACAGATTTCAATTATCTGAATCTAATCAGTATAATCTTACTCTTTCACACAAAATGGCAACTCCACAGTAGAGTCAACATGATACGGCCACAAGGTGTAATCTAAGGAAGTAATAAAATTAGATACGTTTGAGCACTTTTATGTGTTTAAAAACATGTTACTTGAAATTGCAACAACTAATTTTAATTGAATTGATGCAATCACCTAAGTCAAATACAATTAACTGGGGTTTCGGAGACATATCGCCTTATTCTTGTTAGTCACCTGACTTCCGAACACTTTTAAAAGAAAGTAGGCCATCCTCACCATCTTTCTCTCGCTCACAGGCAGCCGGCATAGCCGGATGTGAAATAGAAAAGTTTAAAAGATTCAATAGGGCATTCTACATTCCATCATCTTCTATCCCGTTTTTCAATAGCATAGACGTAACATCCTACGTCTATTCATGGAGTAATTCCGTCAGCATTCAGCATCACAACACAACCTAAGCACACAAAATCGAAATCTAAAATAATACTAGAACTGCTTCTTTTACCAGTTCATTTTAGGCAACATTGATAACCCCGAAATCTACAGATTGCGATGCCATAGTGGAACCACAAGACTACGAAAAGCGCGAACCTGGATCTCCTCACTTCCAAATGACTTCATGTGTTTCTTTCTGCTCGCACTTCACTGCAGTTCCATAAATACAATTATTTTCAACTTCTAATTACCAATTAAATTAGGTGAGTGTATAGGATAAAATGTCACAGAGTGACTTCCCAGTTAAGTCACGTACTGCTATTTTGTCCGAGGCACAAGTAAAGGTCGTAGTTCACGAGTACTCCAACCGGCTCTTTGTAATCTTGTCGGAGGGTAGTGTTGGAGGAGCTGGAACACTCGTCGAATTCAAAAGTGAAGAATTAAGCCCAGAGCTCCGTTTCGACACGACAGAAGACAGCGCAGCAGTTTACGACATTCGCGTTTTGTTTGGAGCCGAGACTCCCGAAGTTCTCTTAACGGCGAGAGTTTTAGGATCAACGTTGACCACCAAAGGAAGTGTCGACAAGCCCGTTCTATTTGCAGTGGGACTTAAGAAATTCGACAAACCGTTGTTGGAACTTCTCAGCTCTACTTTGATTAAATTACTCACTGAATTGTAAGATGTCCTCGGTACTACAAGGACCGAAGGCCAAAGCTGTTGCTGGTGGGACCAAAATCTCCAATAATTTAAAAGTTTACGGACAAGTTGTCATCGGTCCACCAGGTACGAGAGAAATTTAAATAATTTTGGTCATCAGATTATTGAAGTTGGAGAGTTTTTCTAACCACATTATTTTTTTGAATTGTTTCAGGAAGTGGGAAGACGTCTTATTGTCACAAGATGAGAGAAAATCTGTCGAAAAAATTCGGCCCGGAGAATGTAAAGGTGGTTAATTTGGACCCTGGAAATGATATCTTGCCGTATGAAGTTGACGTTGATGTGAGCGACCTGATAACTGTGAGCGATGTAATGGATAGACTGCAGTTGGGACCTAACGGAGCTCTGCTTTATTGCATGGACTTCATCGAGGAGAACGTCGACGACTTTCTAATGAAACGAATAGAAACGGCGGTGGAGAATGCAAATATTAAGCAACCTTGCTGGATTCTGTTCGATATGCCTGGACAGGTGAGAACATAAACGAAATAGCGAGTGCCATGTGTGTTAAATGTCAATAGTTAAATGTATACCAATTTTTCATTTTTCATTCCTGATTTGCATTTTGTTTTAAGATCGAGCTTTTCACGCACATGGAGTCTGTGAAGAAGATTGTTCA
>JAQGAD010003223.1:0-10844 GCA_034696625.1 Isotomurus palustris
AATATTTTGCAAGGTTTAGAATCTAGTTAATGCTTTTATTGGAGAACTACGAAACAATACTAGGAACTTTGCTAGAAACGCACTAGCTCAGCACGTTCTTGATAAAATTAATTGTAATATTTCGTAGTAGATTTTTGTACACATTATGCAGTCTTCTGGCTTCTTAAAGGTACCAAGATTTTGGCAATTAATTTGCGCTGGTTTTATTTAAAACCCGATGCATTATTCATTGAGATTTGCTGCGATTCCAATTTCAAGTATCTCCACTTCAGAGTTTTGATTCCAGTGAATTTACACCGTACCTTAGCAATCAGTCCCATTTTAGAAAGAGATGAAAATCCATTTCTATGCAAAAAATAAATAACACGGTTATAAAGTCCAATAAGTTGTGATTTTTCGAGTAATTTTTTTTTATTTTATTGAACATAGTAAATTACAAAAACAAAGTTGATACACACTATCAATCATATTTTGTTTTTCAGGTGAATACATTGATCAAAGCAATTCAAAGGCCAAAATGAAAATAAAACATTTCGTCTTACTTGAACTGTGTTGATTGTTTTATTCCTGTTAGAAAATCAAAAGAAGTGGAAGTATTGGAGTTTTAAACGACTATATGTGTAACACTCAGGTATCTTTGTGACATATAAGATTGTAACAAATAACGTTTGTGTGTGCATACGGAAGCAGAAGCAGGGTAAACACAATTGCTACTGTGGGAGCATATGTAATGTTAAGCAACTCATGCATTATTGTATAAGTAAGAATCTAGATCAGAATGTGATGATGAAATACTCAGATCTCGCGAAAGTACTGATGCAGCAACTCCGTGTTGTATGGCAGTCAAATTACCAGAGTAGGCGAAAGATTTGTTTTTGCAGATTCTTATGCACGTCATTGTAAGCCACTGTTAAATGAAACAAGGGAATGTAAGTTCTGAAAAAAATCAAATTGTAATGCCACAGGAACAAGTCACTGCTATGATTACGTGTCTTTATGATTACAGGTCATATGAATATTTGGTCACTGTTTACTTTAATGTTCTAATGAGCAAAATGTCAATTAGAATACGTCAAATTAAAGAAACACATTAAGCCACTGTTAACTTAAAAGGTCAATAAAAATACATTAAATTATTTCACCGTTAATTTAAACAAATACGTCAAACTAAATCATTGTTAAGTTACGTCAAATTATGTCACTGTTAATGTTATCAAGCCAATGAAAATACTGCAATTTTTACTCACTGTTAACTTATACATGTCAATGAAAATACGTCAATTTTTAGTCACTGTTAATTTAAACCTTTCAATGAAATCAACTGTTAATGAAATCAAGTCAATGAAAATACGTCAAATTATGTCACTGTTAATGTAATCAAGTCAACGAAGATCAATTTTAACATGTGGTCACTGTTAATTTAAATATGTCAATGAAAATACGTCTTCCGTCAAACTATGCCACTGTTAATTTAAACAAGCCAATGATTTATTTCAACACTCTTTAGCTAATTCAACTTAAATATTGTTATTCAGAGAATAATGTCACCAAGATGGGTCTGGACAGAACTTCATTGTTATACTACTTCAACCTGTTCTCAAATATTGGCAGTTCTATAGGCGAAAGCCTCAAAAGAACTTACGTGTCTTAAAAATTATTCATCATTCATAGTTTTAAAGAGGCAGAAAAACTTCGGTCTTCCTGGCTTCCTCCAATGGCGTTTTTACATTTCCGGTTGCAACCATCATTGTTGTCTAAGTTGTCATTACAATCTCTAGTGTTCAGCCCCGCAACCACATTAGAAATGCCTAAAATATAAATAAATTTCAGGAAAAAGTAGAAGAACGTATTTCGCTAGTTTGCTTTCCTGCCAACAGCCCAACTCCACCTTGTGTCTTGCTACCCGATTACACTGCATTTTAAGACGAATGTTAGACACTATGCTAAAAGACAAAGTATCTTGCGTAAAAGTATTTGTAATTACCCTTTGAAGACCCAAGCTAAAGGGATATGCTTCCTGTGGCGGATTCACTGGTGAGTATACCACCATATTGTCCCCGGGAACCTGATGCTACTGCATAGTTAGACAAATATTAGAAACTATGCTATTTAAGGAACAACCCAGCCTAACCTGGCTGAGTGAATAAACTTCCTGTGGCTGATCCTTTGGAGACCACAACACCTCCTTGCGCCTTGGCACCTGATGATGCTGCATTATGAGACGATTACTAGAAAATATGCTATTTGAGGAAGAATTTTAAACGATCACCTGTGGTATTACTGACTCAATCGTATACAGAAATCACGCTTCCTGCTGCACCGCATCCTTCACGTGAGGAAAGTTAATCTAGACGTCGAAGACGAAAAAGTCTCTGTCTTACTTCTATTATCTTGTGTTTCCACCACTACATCAGCTTGCTTACAGCAGAACAATAAACTGCACATATTTACTTCTCCTCAACAGGCAAAGATCGAATCAATTATCTTTATACTACTTACATACGAGCAATGGGTAAGTGAATTTAATCTTTGTCTTATGAAGTGGTAATACTGAACTGTAATAAACGAACGTTCGTTTGCAAATTTAGTAACTAAAACTGTCTTCAGTGCGTCACGTCTTGGCCCTACATAGACGGAAATAGGATGCCCATTGACATTCAAGGTCACTTGGTGTTTTACATATTGATATGTCTGAACCAGAAATCAATCATTCAGACAACGGATGATGAAGTAATTCATGTAATAGAAATCCAATCGGATTAAAAATTAATGTAAGAATGAACAAGAATTTGCATTTATTGTAAAAATTTGTTTTACGTCGTCGTTCTTCAATATTTACAGTCACGCTTGAGAGTAGCGACAATTGTATCACATACTGAAGTCAGCATCTAGTTAACGTTTTTTAACACCTATACACTCCTTTTGCAAGGAGTTGCTAAAACCCCACCTTTCAGATTGATATTTTCTACTTCTAACGAGCTGTTAGATTCACTAAATCTACTACCAGTTTCAGAAGAAAAGTGTAAAAAATGAAGCCTTTTTCAGTTTGTAGCGTCTGTTCAAAGGTAAACTCAGGTACGCTGGTGAGATTTGATGCCTCTTTGTCAGCAGATTCTCGTTCAAAATAATCCAAAGTCTAGATCAAATTGTAAGGTGGAGCCGTGGTGCCTCAATGATCCGTGACATGGACGAACGTTCTGTGTTACTTTGTTGTCCCACGCCAAACAAAATCCTGGTCTGTTCAATAACTCCTTCCAAATTCGGGTAGACAGATGGTCCTTTCTGTGGCCTGCACGCTTGGTTGGATATTATTAAGATCCACACCTGCTTCAGCTTGATTGGACCCATTCACTTCAGGAAACAACTTGCTAGCTTGATTATCTGCTCGCCAAACTTTCATTTTTGCTGGACGTTTCGTTACCACACATCTGTTTCCTTGTTGAGACGTCGTAGGTTAGATTCTTCACCTGTTTTGAGGACAAACTGAATTAAGTTAGACTGAGAAACAATTGAATAAAACTCATTGTATTAGGGACATTTGGGTGATTGTATAAGCACCTGATATACAAGATGCAGGTTCATGGCCAGGATCGTTCGTCGTGGTGATTCTTCTCTTTATTTCCCGTTGGAGATTTATACTTTGTAAAAATGTCTTGGCTTCAGATAAAAGATTCGTCAAAATTTTTACAACTTAACTCTGCTCTAATACGGTGATCGTCTCCAATCCAAACTAACGGGAGCAAACTTCTCTACGAGTTTTTCCCATGTTAGAAAGAGCCACCAAAGAAAGAGAATGGAAATCAGGAGTCGTTTGGAGTATTTTAAAGTCACAACTTGCTCGATAAGAGGGTTGATACATTCCTGCGGTATTTGTAACTCCCAGAAGTAAAGAGAAACACCAGAGCCACTAAAAATTTAAAATGTTTTCTCCAATTCCAGGTATTTGCAGGTTTACTCACAGAAGTTTACAGAAATTTGCATCTAGTTAACAATTTAACCTCTATTCATAAAGCGTCAGATATTGTGAAATTTTTGAACCCAAACGGGCCAGTGACTAGTGGGTGTCAAATATTTGAAATTTAGTAGCTCCATTTGCTTCTGGTTGTCAGATTAAAAAAAAAATTATTCAATACAATTATTCACTAAACGTTTGACCTATTTAGCATATCAATTAATTAATATGATTCAAATGCCACTAACAATTGCAATTGCAACATTTTGAGCTTCTACTTAGCTGAATAGAAATATTACTCCGATTGGAATTGGTTTGAAGGTTTCACTCTTAACATGGTCAGTTTCGAAAATCTTTACTTAAATGGGGTTTGTGGAGTTATATTCTTGGAGTCAGACAGCACTACTAAGCTTAGGGATCGCCCATTAAACTGTATCAACGGTAAGTTCATATTTACGGTTTCCTAATTTTGATCAGTGTTTACATGGCTATTTATAAAAACTTCTTGCCAAACATTCTCTATAACCCAGACAATTTAAAACACCTTTCGAAACATTCTAATAGTCGTCTTAGAGTGTCTTCACTTATAAATAAATAAAGATAATCTTTAATGACCAGTCGCTCTTGACAGCCAAATCTTTTTTATTTCACTGACTTAGCATAGAAGTCATAAAATTAAATGGAAGCGCAAAAGATGCTTTCCGGACGAAACGTTTTTACCCGCACTGGTCACAGCCGACCGATTAACACCAAATTTTGATACGACAGTAGTGGTAGATATGGCACTGACACACACACCCCATCTCCACACAGCTGCAGCACCGCACACGTCTGAAGCAGCTTCCCTGTTGAACCTCATCGAAAGGGATTGCCGTATATCTCAAAAACTTTATAGTCTTAAGGATAAAGTCATGTACGTTAGATCCTTCATCTGGTATGACGAATGAAGAAGTTATTGTTCCCAGCTTTGCTCCGTTGGCAGGCTTGTCTGACTGTTCTTCATCGGACGTCGAAAGTGGGTTTTGTTAGCTGGACTGGAATAGGGTTGCCAACAGTGCAGTTTTTTGGGCAAGTGCTAGAGCATAGCTGCATTGTGCAAGAGGCATAGGAGTCTGGAAATAGTTTTGGAAGTCGGAAGATGTCTTTTGAGAAAATCATCCTTTATTTTGTAAAGACGTCAGGGAAAGGAAGAAGTCGTCCATTGTTTAAGATGTCTTTATAAGTTCGAATTGATTACATCCTCCTACCAGCTCTCGATTTCCGAATCAATAAATCTATAAACTAGCACTGGATGATAATCGAGTACTTCTTGGATCACAAAAACCTCTGGTCCAAATGAAGTGGTGTACGACTTGCCTACTGAAAACTTTTTCACTGAAGCACGGACTTTACCACCAACTTGAAATTAAGGAAGGACTTTCTTCTTTGCCACTATCCTATGATACAGTCGATGCCATATTTGGAACAGATTCGGTTTTTTGATATTACTGCTTGGCATATCAATTGCTGAATTGTAAGAAGAGTTGACATTCTTTTTTATAGCCTCGAGTCCCGAATCCAATCTGAATTTTTGTTTTTTGTCATGAAGCGGTAGAGTTCAGTGAAATGTTCAGCCTTTGCTGAGCACCTGATTGGAAAATCAGCTGGTGATCATCATATATAATAACAGGGTTTTTTATGTCATTCGGGACATTCAGGACATCCAGGTCGATGTTGGCGGGCAGGAGACCCAAGTATTGGGGCAACCAGACTCTGTGGTTTCTGTGGAGTGATAAAGTCAAGTGTGTTTTTACTAGCATTAATATCAATTGCAGGAGGGTTTTGGTGAGCTAAAGAGGTCAGATTCTCCTTATTGATAGTTTCAGGGCTTTTTCAAATTTGTTGGGAACCAAGGGAGGGTACAAAGGTTTTATTGCCATCATTACGACTGTTGAAGTTCAATACCGGAAAATAAGAGTTCCCTGTGTAAGTTGTGCTGAGTTGTAGAAGTTTCGGAGTCATTTGTTGAGTATGTGAAGACAAACTATAAGCAGTGTACTTCTTGTTATTTTTGTGAGTCAAAACAGGCTTACTTTAATTGTTGCCATGTGTGCGATGTGTTTAAGTAAAACCTTGAGACGAATTTGAAATAGATGAAATTCTCGGAGTTTTTTGGGGAGTGAGCTTGAGAGGGCTATTGCGAGATGTTACTTGGGAGTGAGTTTATAGGATAGTGTGTAAAATCAAAAAGTGTGAATCATTTTTGTTCGACATGAAAGTCGTAGACGGGCGGTTAGTATCCTGGAGATTCAACAAAAAGTTTCATTTATGATTGCTCTTATTTCAATCCAACGCGAAAATAAATCCAAAGCGTTAACAATATAAGAATGTCCACGAGTAGATCCCGGGAAAGGTCCGAGAACATCTGTAGACGCAAATTCCCATGGTTTTGTAGGAATAAATAAGTAATGCATAAGCCCATAACCTTTGCCAAATTGCCTTTTCATACGATTACATTCATCACACGCTTGGATGAAATTAAAAAGATCCTTTTTCATGCTGGGCCAATAAAATCAATGTGAGAGTTTCTCATAGCATTTCGTGAAGCCTAGATGTCCAGAAATAGGAATCGAATGTGTATCTGGTAAGATCTCAGTACGTAAAATTACTGGGACAACAGGACGCAGAAATCCTGATACATGACACTAATATTTCATCCGAAATCTATCCGACTAGCGAAACATTAAAACACGGACATTCGATTTCACTTAACTCCGGTTGTCAGCCTACTAAAGCCATCCGCTAATATGTGTGACTTACCTTTAGCGTAAATGAGCTCAAAATCATGATCCTGCAATAATAATGCCCATGATGTGAGTCTACTTACTACTACTACTTTCTGCTGCTTCGACGGAATTCAGTGGATAAGTAAGTTCAGTAAATGAATCTTGAAGAGACTCATTTTTGTATGGAATCATTGGAATTACACACCCATTTATAACCAAAGAATGCGAATTAAAATCTAATTGTGCTTGAGATTTATTCAAGAAGTCGGTTTCTAAAGCAACTGAGTACTTGAAGTCAGAAATGACATAACATTTAACTTCAGTCTCCAAAATTGTTCCATTGAATTTAATTTTAACGGGTGCCCATCCCCGAGCAGTACAGGAATTTTGGTAACCTCAACAACTTTTAATTTAAAATTAAGAAAAGTATGCGTAGCTAGCGAGTCATTAATTATGGAAATGGAAGGTCCACTATCTAATAAAACAACACACGGTTGCCCATTGACATGAGCTTCAACTTGTGCCAAATCAGATGCTCGGGTGCCAATGGCTAATGTGTACGTTAATTTAGTTGGGGCGGATTGCTAGTATTGGGTGTCTGACCTGGCTTTGACCGGTTGGGCACTCGATCCCGCTATTCAAATATTACCCCACATCCACTTAATTCATACTCTCATAGGTTGCATACAACCAACTTTTTTCTTCTGATTTTTCATAATCATCCCCATTTCATCTGTAGCTTAATCCTTAATTCTAAGTCAATTCACCTTAACCTGGTTTTCTTTTTTTAATACTTTTCATCAACTTTTATCATTTTATTTAAGCGAGTTTTGTCGGCGTGAAACTTATGAGTGATTTTAAGCTTATAGTTCAGCCGAGATTCGCGACGTAATCTCGTCTTTCGGCCAGAGTAGCCCGTCGCCGAGTCCTCGACCTTAGCTCTCAACTCATCGGCGGAAGATCTAGAAGAACGTCGCTCACCTCAGTGTTCACCCGCGAAGTAACCCCCGGTTAGTAAGCGGATCGGGTGTGTAAAAAGACCTGTCAGGCGTCGAGCTATTTTGCTCAGCTACGGCAAGAACTTGCCGATGTGCTATTTGCACTTCATCTCAAGCTGAGTGTAATTCCCGTTGGAGATCTGAACTTTGCTCTTCAAAAGCTTGTACTCTCCTCTGGAGCGTACGCTTATCCCTGGTCAATTGTTCAAGCTGTCTGTGGAGTTCTTTATCTCCACCCTGTTGCAGAGAAATAAACTGAGGCTAATACTCATCACGGTGTTCTCAACAACAACTCTCAGGTTAATTGAAACTCCGTCCATATCGAGCCCGAAATGGAGCTTGTACATCTGCATGTTGTACCCAAAAGATGAGCTTTTTCCAGAAATTCGCTTGATTATCTTTTGTGCAATATCGTTTTATGGACTCTAATTTGTATTTGATTTTACAACGATTACAGGTTTACCGCGTGGGAAACTCATTGGGGACCAATGTCGTTATGAACATGAAGGTTTCAATTGAGTTTGAAGCAGTTGATCGAGGAAGAGGAACTTGCCCGAATCGCAAACGTGAACAGGTAAAAGAAATGAACTGAACCCGAATGATTGAATTATGAGTTGACGTATTATCACCGATTAAGCCCAACGACTTGTAAATTTTTGTGTACGTGCAAAAGTGCAAAAAGTGAAACAAACTTTGCAAATAGCTAAAAATGTTGTCTTACTTTATTATGTGCCGAATCGTTCTGTTATGGCCCGCATTAGTACAGTGATTTCAGATTGCAAACGTCTCACTTTTGTTTCTAGTTCCTTTACTATAGCCTGCAGTTCAGCAATCTGCGTATCTTTATTTTCAAAATCCATTGAAAGTCTGGAAATTTTTTTGCTGCACATTTAAATTCTACTGTACTTTATTCTGGGTGTCCGATCAAAGTTACCAAAGATGGTATCAAGTCCGATTAGCTTTTACAGCTTCTCACAGCTACACATGTCTATGAAAGAGATATGAAAGAAAATATTCTGCAAGCTATCCTTGAGTTTCGGAAATGACCCGTCGTTACATGGTTGAGTATAGTATTGCATGCATTACTCATCGTATCATCGCTAGTAGTTGCACTTCTAATGAATTACTAGAACAAGTGTCTCTTCCTATTCTATTTCTGTCATAAGAACAAAACTGTCCTTAGTTCATTCATTCAATCAGTAAAGTTTTACCACTGCCCTTCTCTTTTGAAGATGTGGTATATTCGACTGGCACATATTTGCAACGAAACCATCTACTACTACTACATACGCACATGACTGACTTACTTTTTTATTGACAGGTTCTCTTCGTAGCCATGGTTTACCTGGCTCACTGAACTATTTTCTGCAATAAAGGCTGATTTAAATAACAACCTCTGCCTTGCTTTCTAAGTTTATCTTTTATGTTATCGCTACAATATACAGAAATAATAGCCTAGTTGAATGATACTCGTCTTCGGTACGAGTGGTAGGGGATTCAATTCTTTATTGAGCATTTCGTTCATTTAAAGCAGTTTTAATTCAACGCAGTTTCAATCGAATAGTTGCACACAGGTTGGAAACTTGAAACGGGTGTGTGAAAGTGCCTTATCTTACACTACTTACGACTTTCTTTTTGAGACTAGCAACGGGTGTACAAACTTGATACAATAACCTTCTGATGAGTTATCAGGTTTACACTGGTGAAAATCAAATTAATGTTATAAGCCCAAATTGACTGGGCTAAAAATTAGTTCGCGAGGTCTAGGTCGTAGAAATCCTTTAAAGGTTGTAACTTTTTATTCAACGAGTGTATTAAAGTGAGTTGTATTCAAAAACCTCGCTTTAAAATTGAAAATTTTGCTTTTCATTCTCCTTGCCGTTATTGTGATGGCGAGAAAGTTTGGGAACTACATGCATATGGTGAGACATGTGACAAGAATCTTTTTCTTTGGCAAGGAGATTCCCATGCGTAGGATGTGATGGAACTAAAGTGTTCTTACTAGAATTCCCCCAAGGGTTGTTTATTAACTTCTATGGATTGTGTTAGTTTTAATTTGAGTTTATAATCTTTTATTAACGTACTACTTATTACTACGCTATGAGTAGCTACATTATATATACAGGTTTAAGATGAGTGAATGCATGTATGAATGAATGTTAGTTGTATGATGCAACATGAATGTTGCGTCAGGTTTTTCTCAACTTTTTACTCTGTCTCTTAATTACTGCAGATAGATTTCTGTCCAGACTTCTGTCTCCAGTAGATCTTATGCAGATCTAGAGACGACTATTTTAACGTCTCTCCGAGGATTCGTCCTCACTTCATTTCGAGTAAATACTTCCACACTACCTTCTAAAATAACCAGTCTCAATCCTCATATTCTTATGGTGTTACTCAAACGACGAACCCCTTACACAGGTCGTGTAACAATCCATATAACTAATTGGATTATGTCAGTTGGTCTGTGCACATTTGAAAGTCCCGCTTATTTTTTGGGGTATGTTGAGACTGAAAATTGCTTTATGCCCAAAGTCAAAATTCAACGGAAATATTCAGAAAGTTATGTCAGCGCCCCGCTTTCGAAACAATCCAAAAGCAAGGGTAGGTAAAAATCAACACATGGATAGAAAAGAATCCCCAATGTTTGAAAAAAATCTCCTCGGTTTAAATACAATCCATAATGTTTGGAAACAATCCCATTGGTTGAAATCCAATCCTAAAAGTTAAACACAATCCCACGGGTTGAATACAATCCCACGTGTTGAATACAATCCCACGGGTTGAATACAATCCCACGGGTTGAATACAATCCCACGGGTTGATCACAATCCCGACAGGTTGGCAACAATCCCCCGGTTTGAATCAATCCCAAGGGTACAAAACAATCCATATGGTTTACAAACAATCCCCACGGGTTAAAAACAATCGCCACGGGCTCGAAAAAATCCCCATCGTTTGGAAACAGTCCCCACGGGTTGAAAACAATCCCCGCGGGTTGAAAACAATCCCTGCGGGTTGAACACTATCCCCGCGGGTTGAAAACAATCCCCACGAGTTAGAAACAATCTTTACGGGTTAGAAACAATCCCCACGAGTTATAAACAATCTTTACGGGTTAGAAACAAT
>JAQGAD010003224.1:0-10843 GCA_034696625.1 Isotomurus palustris
TATTCGCAAGGTGATCTTCATTGTACAGAAGACCCACTCGTAAATGATACGTGCCCAATGTCAACTCCTTAAGCTCATCTATTGTCAGAGACGGAGACAAAACAGCAATGAGCTTAACCACACAGAATTAAGTATGAATACTTTACCATACCCATTCGCTGAAGCTTACGATGCACATGAGACATCTTCGGCTTATAGTACACCTTATAGGTAGTACGTTAATAATTGCACATCTATTGAAGATAACTTAGCTATAGCACACGTCCATCAGAGAACGGGATATTTTGGTAATTTTGGCTGCCAAGCAATAGAAGTTACCGTTGCAATATCCTACAGAACATGACAGTAAAATCGTCAGAGCAGAGGCATATTATTTTAATGTTAACCCTTGCATCAATATACTGTTGTCTCCAAGATATATTTTATATAATTAAAACAAAGAACAGAATAATAAAGCAAATCACACATTTTCGGAAAAGGCTTTTTGAGAAAAAATTTGAGACGTTCAACGGAACGTCTTGATAAGACGTTTATGTCTCTGGGACGATCGAGACCAAGACGTTCATGTTTCAGACGTTCAAGTCCGCCCTACGGAGACGTTCTTGTCTTAGATGTTCATGTCCCCGACGTTCCTATCCTCGACTCTGTTCCCCGATAATGTTTTGAGGTTTCATTCATGTTGACAACCTGCGTTAGTGATCTAGTCCGTCACACTTCCTTCTATAATGAGTGGATTAGAAACCGATTTTCAATGAGTCTGTGAAAGACAAATCGAACACAATATTACACTATTTATGCATTTCATACGCAAATCGTATTCTGTATGCTTAGAATGATGATGCATTTGATGTATTCTAAATTAATTAAACAGGCTTATGAGATTATATTAAGATTTAAGTAAATCCTTAATTTAATAAATGGAATGTGTCAAATAACCAGGCAAGCATCTGAATCGTTAACCACTGAATGATATTGAAATCATGTAAACGTTTTGCTTTTAAGTGAAACCAGAAATTGTTAGGTTAATACATTTTCTTTCACTCAATAATCTAAATACATTATTGAGCACAATTTCAGAGTCTAGTTGCCTTCTGTGTTTAGTGTGGTTTAACTTATTAGCATTTTTCAACTTTTTATTTCAAACTAAACTTAGAATAACTCTTGTGGCATTCCGTTTTATGTCCTCATAATTTATTCGGGTTTTGTCATGACAAGGAAATCCTCTTTCTTGCTCCCTAAATCTGTAAAGAGGTTCTTTGTGGGGTTTTTACATATAATTATTTCCTGTTCGCGTTCAGACATCAATTCGCTAGCATTTATTTAATACTTTCTTGTTCAGGTTATCCTGAGTTTGTTAATTCAGTGTAACAGAAAGCACTTCAAGAAGAAGATTAATTACGTGTGTGCTTAAAGTTTAAACACCTTATGACACGATTCTAATTCTGTAGTTTGACTTGAGCTTGAGATTTTGTTTAGAAATTTCATTTGTGGTATTTCTTTAACTTAGTTTGGACTAACTATGCTACAGAGGATCTTGTGACAGTATGATATCTAACCATGTATTGAATTCTCCAAGCTTATAAATTATACAGTATTCAATCGATCTCACGTTCGTGCTTGATTAAGCTGGTGCCTAAAAGCCTAATCTTATAATCTTATTACACTCTTATACATCGCGAAACAAATATTAAACTCGAAAATTGGCTAGCTAAAGGAGGTATCTGTTAAGGTACTGAGGCTTATATACAAATCCGATTGCAAATACTATTGGCTGTATGCCAAATCAAATTCTGATTTGGAATTTTTAAATTCTTTTTTGAAGTAATCGAAAGGGTCGTGGCACGTAATATGGCCAGATCTATCCAAAAACTGTTCGCAAAATTTGTCTTCACATAAGTTTGTATTCCATGTCGTACTCAAGATTATCTTACTTCCACTGTCCGCCAAGTCTTCAACAGGTTTCATTTAAACTTTCTTTCTGAGCTGCAGAGACAGTGTTGCAAGATAGCAAGACGATAAACGAAGAAAACATCGCAATGATAGGGAAGATAGTACATTTTGCCTGCATTAAACATGCGTCTCTCATGGATTTTAACTTTGCAAAGGGATACGTGTTTACTATAAAAAGAAACATATTTCTGTTTAGATTACTACACATTCTTTGCATATTTAAGTACGTAAATTTATTGGAAAGACAATTTACAGAAAAATGGTAGGTCCTCTTGGAGATTTTTATTTTTTATTCGGGCTTATTTTAATATTCTTTGTTCACTATATTCACGTTCTGCTGTTCTTTTATTGGCCGTGGGAAGCAACAAACGTGATTCTCGAAATATTCAGGCTCCTAAAATAATGGGACGGTAATGAACTATACTACATTCTTGCATATAAGGTTCCATATACATTTGTGCTTACAATTTATGTTTACTTTCAGAAACTTTTATACAAAATTACAACTTTTGTCAATAATTTATCCGCATGCAATTACTTAAATGGATTCACGCGAAGTACAATTAGGTTGTTGCTGACTACATATTTAATGTTTTCATTTGGGCTGACTCCTGTCTTTGGAAATCAAATTCATCAAACTGCCGTTAGATTAAGCAGATTGCCAGCCTGTTTTGTAAAAATAAAATAAGGTTTAAAGTTTATGGAACAAAACTTCACATTAACTTCAGTGATTAAACAAGCACCATATGAGAATTTTATATGGTGAGTTTTTGATAGTTGTAAGTTGGCACAGACTCGTCACATTCACTTTGGAAACAAACTGTCGTTTTGAAATAAGTGTCTGCTGATTAAAATATAAACAGAAATGAAAAAAAAAATATTTCTTGTCTTTAGGCTTTTTAGGTTTGGATCAAATTAAAAGTTAGCACTTTAATTGCGTTGTAGTCTTTCTATATTTCTTAATTCTTTAGCTTTCAATTTTTTTGTTGATGTAAACTTTCAATGAATCCGAATTTATGTTTTTTGTGGTAAATATTTTTGTTTTCCGTCAGAATAGGCTGCTTTACAAAATTCCGTTCTCATTGAAGGCAGTACAAATTTTGATACTCGACGTGTTTGCTGTGATATTCAAAATAAACAGGTTCAGGTTTGGCCGTCAATTGGAAATTAATTGATTACAATGTTGCCTTGTTTAGGTTCTCTTTCTTTAATGTAGTTTTAGATTTGACAGTGTAGCTGCAAAACTTATTAGGAAGATTGTGAGCTCACTTGGAAATTTAGTAATTAGTCAGAAAGTCATTAAGTTCCATATTCCTTAGGTAAGCTTTGCTCATAATGATAAACTCTTTTAGTGAATCCTTTCTTTTGATGATTTAGTCCAATGTTGTTGCTAGCTTAGCCCCAAACGTAGTTTAAAGGAACTTGTAAGAGAACCGTCTTTTCCCTAAGTCTTTGCGCAAAAAATATCCACAACGTTTTAAAATCCTGCATGAAAGAAGTTGAAATTTAACGCACAGAGTGGATAAATATTACAACATAATGTGGGGTCATAATCATAACGCTCAATTAAGCATAAATCGTTAATTGAACTCGTTAATTAAGTTCTCTTTGTGCTCTGGTTGCTGTAAACAGTTCAAATCAATTCAGTGCAGTTACAAAGTTAAAGTTTTAAAATACCAATTAAATTTAGAAGCGTCTGTTGCTTGTTTTATTGCTGCTGAGTCAAACCCAACTCAACCTAATTGGACAATTTTAACAATGCAACAATTTCATAAACTCTGTGCAGCTTTATTTAATTGGTTCTTGGAGTTTAATTGGAGCGTATTAGAAAAAGTGTCCACCTGGGATTTCAGCAACAATGAGGTTCACTCACTCAAACGTAAGTCACCTTATAAAAAGCCCTGCAAACTCCCCAGGACGGTTACTTGTTCCAAATCAGAGGCTCCTACGAAATCATCATGAAACTCGCTCTAATTTTTGTAACAATGTGTGCAACGATTGTTGGAGGAGAAGACGCTGAAGGAGAGTCCAGACTCAAACGTCCTCCAGTAACTCTGGTTGAAGTCCCGGGACTTGGAAAGGTCCAGGGAAGTATCCGCAGGACTTCCCTGACGAAGCGACAATACCCGGCCTTCACTGGAATTCCGTATGCACGAGTAGCCAAGAGATTTGCTGTACGCTGGATTTATAAATGAGCTACATACCGCCATTTGAATTAATTAGATTTGCATTAATTTAATTGGATTGTTCTTAATGTATCAGCCTCCTCAGGAAGTAACTCAGCTCACTCAGGGTGACAATGAAGTTTTTGATGCCACAAGAGCCCAAGCTCCTTGTCCTCAAATTGGACCACTGCCGATTGTTCCGGGTTCAAATGACACTGTCGAAGATTGCCTCACCTTAAACATCTACACACCTTCAGTGAGAACCTTACAATATAAGTAACGTGAGCAAGGCTATTTAAAGCATTATTTGTTTGTTTAAGGTTAAGTCACACAAGCCTCTTCCTGTCATCTTCTTCATTCACGGTAAGAAACGGAGAGTAACTTTGATTAGCAATCAATCCAAGACGCACAATTAAATGAATGCAGGTGGATCTTGGATCCGATGGTCTGGAAACATGTGGGGCGCTGGAAGACTTCTTGAACGAGAAGTTGTTCTTGTCACAATCAACTACAGACTTGGACCATTAGGTATCTTTAATTATTAACGCACAATTCACTGTACACTACAAAGGGAAATTTTGAAAAAAAATCTATCCTGTTTAAAAAATTTCCCAGGATTTTTCTGTCTCGGGACCGACGAAGCCCCAGGAAACGCAGGAATGTACGACATGGTAGAGGCTCTCCGGTGGGTTCAAAACCACATTCGTTCTTTTGGAGGAGACCCCAGGAGAGTAACAATTGCTGGACAATCAGCTGGAGGAGCCTCTGTCTCTTGGCTACTCGACTCTCCCTTAGCGAAGGGACTTTTCCACAACGCCATTGCTCTCAGTGGTCTCCACACAACAAATGAAATCACGTGATTTAACAAAAAGGTATGAAACTTTAAATTTAACTGCAGGTGCTGATGTGGACTTTTGGACAATTCAGAAGTTCCCAATTCAATCATCGCTTACGGGAGCTGCTACGCTGAACTGTTTATTCCACTTGAATGACGAGAATGGTCAACCTACAACGATTCCTGATAATGACAAAATCCTTAGCTGCATGCGAGAACTTCCAGCAACTGCGTTTAGTCTTCCACTTATCCGCAACACTTTCTACGTTGTTTTTTATCTTTTAATCACTCTGTTAATTAAGTAAAATTATATTTAATTAACAATTAATCTCTTTGTAGACTGCTCCTTGTGTCCAAAACTTCAACCTCACAATTCCGAAGTTCTCTCCCAATCATCCGGGACTGTCGATGGCTGAAGGTCTCCAAGCACCTGTCCCACTTATCATTGGAACTACCAAAAACGACGGCACTTTCCTCACTGGTCGCCTTTACACACAATTGGCTGCCAATAACTTGGTGAACAATTCTGAGTTTTTGAAAACGGAACTTCTTCCTTCTCTCTTTAAATCTTGGGGTATGTGGCCTTTTTAACGTTCAACGTCCACGATGTCTTTTACAATTACTTTTATGTTCACGCAACAGGATTGGTGGACGATCCACCAGGGACCTTTAACCTCCTCCTCGAGACTTACTTCGGATCTTCCAACCTCTCTGGAAACTGGAGTGAAATGGTTCCTGGAATTATCGATGTAATCTCTATACAACTCATGTACAAATTATTACATAAATTGTTGGTGGTGTTGCTGTGATTTCTCTCTGTGATAACAAAAGTGGGAATTATGGCAAATCTCAGCGGGAAATCACAAATAAGTCTAGTAACTCATTGCAAAAACTCATCTTTGCTTCCAGTTGTACTCCGTTGTGTTCTTCAAAATGGGAGCATTTGTTGTTGCAAATTACCACTCTACCATCAACTCAAACACTTTCCTCTACTCTTTCGATTACTTCGGGTAAGATACTTCGAGCTACGGATACAGTTGCGGATAAATTTTGTTTCCAAATTTTAAATGTTTTACCAGTTCGCAGACATACTACCAGTACTTGGGAGGAGTGCCTCAAGTACCCAGAGGTACCAAACAAATTATAATCCACTTCTGTTAAGACTACCACACCTTCATTTATTACTTGTTATAGTTCATTTTTAATGGTTGAGAGCGAATTTTATGATAGGTAAAGTTGAGTGTGATGAGTTTCGAAGTAATTTAAATTGGTGGTAGTTCCCTTAGCAACTAATTGTAACGCGCCTGCTAACATCGAGGAGTAATTAATGTTGGTTACTCTCAACATTTAAAAAATGAGTGTGTGTAGTGGTCATGGGAGTTTAATTATACGCGTTATTCTTTATTGAGCAGGTGTTGCCCATACGGATGATCTCTTTTATATCTTCGACCAAGGAGACTTCACAAAAACAACGGAGTACTTAGCAAGTCTTTTTATGGTCGACGCATGGGTCAACTTTGCCACCACGGGGTAGGTTAAAAAACTAAAATCTAAAAAAACTAATTCTAATCTCGATCTCCTTGTGTGAAGGAACTGCTAAGCGACTCTTTATTAAATCGTAATTAAATGCATACTATGTGATTGCAGGAATCCTAACAAGAGAAGCAAGGACGACCAGCCGTTGTTTAACACTTGGCCTAAATGGAACTTAGATTCACACGAGTTTGTCAAGATTGATGTGATTCCTACAGAAGGCAACAACTACGAGGCGTATTGGGTTGGAGCTTCCAAAGACATCAAGGGATGAGCAAAACAAAAATCTTCTCCCAGGATTTCATGGTTCAATATTTAATTGATTTTAATTTGAATATTAATAAATCAATTTTTTCTGTCGTAAAGGTTAATTGTATTTTTCTCTTATACTTTGTATAAGGAAATGCATATTAAACTAGGAATTTCATTTTGTACGGAGGTAGAGTGCAACCATAGAATTAAATGGTATAGCACGCATTTGAATTCGTCACATACTATTCAGTGCAATTCGTAAATCTACTAGTTTGCTTTAGAAAGCTGCATCGTTGTATTTTTTTCAACTAAAGCAATATTTATAAGCAGCTAAAAAGGTTAAGGCCAATTTCTACATTTTGCGACGTTTTTGGCAATCCAGGAAGTATTTTCTACAGGGAAGAATTCATTTCTCTAAACTTTGCAACTGCATTGCGAATCAATAATTCTGGGGATTCTTGAAGCTTTACATCAGCACACGGTGAACTGGCAGTCAATAAAATATTTCCATGCATTGAGTTATAATGTGCAATTATCATACTTGTGAGAAGAAATATTTATTTGGTTTCCAAAAAAAGTTTGGTGTCCTTATATCACTTAGACAGTATTGGTCAACTTGTTTGTTAACGAGTACTTGCTTTTCCCAAATTCCCCAAACTGTGTTTCCAGAATGATTAACAAGGATAATTTAGCAGCTATAGGGAAAGTAGTACATTTTGCTAGTCAATATCATGCGATTCCTCTAGATTACAATATAAAGAAAGCATTCGTATTTACTTCGAATAGGAATGTTGTATTGTTTAGAGTGTGTCGACTTTTATGCTCATTTAACTTCGGACACTTAATTGCCAAGGCAGTCTACAGAAGAATTGTGGGCCCACTTGGAGACTTTTACTTTCTTTGGTGTTGTTGCTTAATATTTACTATCAACATTATTCACAGCACGACGCTTGCCAATTGGCCATGGGAAGCTACTAATACGATTTCTGAAGGGTTTAAACTTCTAAAGCGATTCGACGGTAAGCTGTGTTTTTCATTGAGTAGCAAAACTATCATAAAAAGGTGTTAATGCATTTCAATTCTCTAATGATGCTTCACAGAAACCTTCATTATTCAGAGGAACACTTGGATCAAGAAATATAACTTTTACACAAAGTTCGGAATCTACTTGAGCTGCTTGGGTGCTGTAGGAGGAATAACAATTGTTTCATTATATTTCACACTTTTCTCATTTACTGACATCAACATGTACTCCACCATTAGGCTTCTCTTTGATTCCTTTTTAACTAAAATCATTTTGTTTATTGTGATAAATTTGTACAACACATATTCCATTTTTCTTATAATAACGTTTTTTCTAGCTTGTGGAGTTATTTTAATGCTAATTCCATTTTTAATGAAGTTCATTGAAGTTGAATTCCAACCAACTCGTTGTGGAAGGCAACATATCACCTCAAACGAACTGAGGAAACCGCGCGTTCTCAGCAGCGAGTACAGAAAGTTTGAAGTGTTGTTTAAGGCAACAATGGAATATTTGGGACCGATGATGCTTGGGTCACAGGCTGTAGTGTATCAAATTGGATTGATGGTCAATTATGCTGTTGTGCGACATTGGGCGGATATTGACATTCAGTCAATTGGGATGATTACTTTGGGTTCCTTTGCATCGCAGCTTTTTTGGCTTGTAATGTTAAGCGTTGGAGGGTATGCGACAAAGAGTTTTGCGGAAATAGTTTATTCTTGGAAGTATTTGGATTGCGACAGTAAGCAAGAGTCGAAGTATATGAGCAAGTTCAGAAGATCCTGTAGACCTCTTGTAGTTGGAATGGAAGGTTATTATAAGATTAAGCGAATATCTGCAGGTAAATATTTGAATGGATTCACGCGAAGCACGTTTAGGTTGTTGCTTACAATAAGGTAAATAAGGAGGGTGTGTTGTAATGACAGTATTCTATCAGGGGTAATATAAATATTCCCATAGAGTTTAAGGTATTTTTCAAACAATTAATCAACGCAGATTTAAATGATTATAAGATTATGCATAGTTCGTATTAGGTTTTGTGGTTTGATTCAAAACAATATTTTGTGAAACAATGTACTGGAGTTAGAAACTACATAAGCTTTGTTTATGAAGTTGATTGGTTTGTCGGAAATAAATAGTTCTACTTAAATCCCACATGGTTGCCCAGGTTCGTTTAACTCTACTCTAAAGGTTAATCCTGTTTTCCTGATATGGTCGATCGACGGAATGTTTTCATGCTGAATAATTTAATTTATTGAAGATTACAATTAAAAAATATAATATTGGACCTTTACTATAGACCTAAGACAATGCATATGTAACACAGTAGTCCTGTGTTGGCTGTGTGTGTGTTGCTGTGAGTTAAATCATCACGAGATGAACTCGTGCAACTCTCGGCAACCACAACACTCTGAAGAGGAACGTGGGAATGTGGCCCAGTTCCCATGCCAACCTTCCTTCGCGTTGTTGTGATGGGAAATGCAAGCAGAGTGTGATTGTGCCAATATCACTCTCTGGCTGCATGATTGATTGGGATTATATATTGTTCTTAATGTAACTATTTAGGTATATAATGTACGAGTTAATTAGGTACTCAATGTAAGGTTTCTTGAGTTATGCGGGATGTTCTCACGGGAAGGAAAGTCGGGCCGTGAGAACAGGATGGTGTAGAAACTTCGAGTAGCTTTTAATGAGAAGTCGGTAGGTACGTTAAGTGATATATATACGGAGCTGCGTCTCCTCAAGAATCAGTTGTGTGAGAGTGAGTGACTGTTAAGGAACTAATAAAAGCTGTGGGGAATTGCTAGCCCAAACAGTAAATCTATTAGTCGTAACCTCTTTTACTCCTATAATCACCCTGCCCAGTACTAGCCAACATGGCTGCCCATAGGCATACATAACATGGCGACACTTTGCCATTCCCTCTAGGAACCCCAGTTTTTTTAACTCTGAACTTATTTGAGTTCATTTCTTTGAGAACACTTATTTAAATACACAGAATTAAAAATTTAAATTCCCAAGAAACGCAGTCAGATATTTCCTTTTTTTACAAGTAATTTTTTTCTACACAAATTGAGACTTCAGCTCATATATACGATCTCACTCTGAAATATCTAGTATAAACAAAAAGTGGTTAATAAAAGCAGGCGGAGTCAACCTATTCAGCAAACGGGTCAACGAGGGAACGAACCAAGAATCTTCTGCTGGCAAACAACATACGTAAGCTCACTCTCACGCAACTCCTCACTCGGGTCGCTCCCTTGTGAGTACAGCCAGGCTAGGGTTACGATAGAATACATTTATTTAATATTATACAAAGTAAAGTTGGTTAACTTTACAGGGAGAAAAATCTGCGCAACAACCTGAATTCCCACCTAGAAATCCCCCAATAGGTCAAAGAACCAATATGTCATTCAACGGAGCGGGTGAGCAGGGTAACTTAGGTAGCAGTGGCAGCCCAGGTAGAAAAAATCTGGGGAGCGGTCAGGGAAATACAGGAGGAAATGGAAACCAAAATAGCTCAGGCTCAGGCAGTAATGGGGTTAAACACAATATGGAAGGATTAGAAAACGCCGGAGAAAATGGAGGAAACGGAGGTAGGCAGGCAAGGCCCATACGTGATCCATTAGGGAATATAGCAGGGTTCAGAAACCCGGGCCACACATTCATCCAAGTGCCGATGTTCCAGCCACCTCCTAGAGACATCACTTATGATGGCTCCTCCAGTCCGACTAGCTTCATAGTTAAATTCAATCAGATGGCTAATCAAATGGGGTGGGACGAAGAACAAAAAGCATCTAGCATTGGTTTATATTTAAAAGGAGCAGCAGAAGCTTTTTATACAAAAATTATAACAATAGCTGCTAGTAAACAAAGGGTAGAAAGAGAATATGTCATACTAGAATGGGACGGAATAGTAGAGGGACTAAAAACTACTTTTGGGAGTCACGATAATTTCGAGAGTGCCAGAAGAAAATTAAAGTCCGTGAAGTGGGATCCGCTGAGCTCCGAGGCTTTCTTTCTCACAATTTCCAACTGCTTGGACCAGATGAAGGTATTTGATAACCAACAGAGACAAGCTTATTT
>JAQGAD010003225.1:0-10843 GCA_034696625.1 Isotomurus palustris
CGTCGCTGGCCCACACAGCACTTTACTCTTTATTTTTGTCTCATGTTACCCCCCAGGGCTGCACTGATTTTTAGTGTAGTGAGGTAGCGATGAGCTTAATCTATACCTTCAATATCTATGGTAACTGCTAAGGATTTTTAGTTTTGTTCTCCTTTTTATTCTCGTTTCACTGATAAGGTTACTGAACTGGAAAGCTGGCATCGGACGAGGAAGGAAAAGAGACCGAATTGATTCAAAGTTCAATTATTGTAATTTTAAGTATACATAGGATGATAAGAAGTCAAGCGGAAGTAATAATAATTCTACTTCTTAGCCACTTAAATTATTGAAGGTAGATTAAAATAAACCTACATTTAAGCACCAAACATTTGTTTATTCAGAACACAGTTCACAAGTATCGTCACAGTAGTGAATATTGTGATATATTAAGGAATTGCATCTAATGATTAATCAGTCTATCATTACCATGAATACCTTTTTCTTAACTTTTTCATTGTTTAGGATGAAATCGTTCGAATTCTGGGGTAAATAAGTAACTAAACCACTGACGTGTACAACTTTAAATGATGAAAGATTGTTTGAGGATTGTGGAGATGGAGTTCCGTAGTTATCCTAAACAAAGAACTAATTATGGAATACTATTTACATTCAGATTATATGAGAAGGACAAAACCGCCTATCCGAACAATTTCTTTAAGATCTCGTGTTTATTAGAAGTAGATTGTGGAAACTCAGTTTTGTCACTCTTGGAGTTCCTGTGCTTCTCTATTTGAGTCTGGTCAGATTCAACAGACGTGCCTGGCAGATTACAAGTAGGAACTAACTTCTTAGGAACCTCCAATCGCCATACTGGAACTCTCGGTTGGTCTGCTACTTCCGGAACAACCCTTTTCATAATGTCAGGAGGACAGAATAGTGGCAGTGTGGTCAGGATGTCATCGTTCTTTCTTGGTTCTCGTTGCTTTCGTTGACGAGGTAGTTCTTTCTGTGCTTCAGGTGCAACACGTGCTAAATTGGACTGGCTTATTTCAGGTAAAATGCTTCATTATATGTACGCTGGTTTACTGAACAGTTGAGGTGAGTATCTGAGAAACACATCAGGTTAACCAAACATTCACCCATGCTTACACCTGCATACGTGTCTCTTTCTCCAAACTTCAGACAGAGTAGTAATTGATGGATGTAAGGAGTGTCTTTCTACTTTCAAAGCGTTATATCTGTTCACAATGTGGGAAGTGTGGGCAGCAACTGAATGTGGGAAGAGAATCCTGAAAGAGACCTCTCAAATAGTAACTAAGTTTCTTTGTATCAGATTGAATTATGTACCTTAAAACTCAATTATTCATGCAATTTTATTCAATCAAATTTAGTGTCCTTTCTTTCGGTATCATTTGCTAGCCTTTTACCAAGACTCCACTCACAAATTTCAGGTCCAGGAAGAACAGGCTCAACCAGCATGAAAATCTCATTCGAATGGGAAATCTTCGGACCCCCCGATAGTGTTTCATATTTAGGGAACGAAATTGTGTTATCAGCACAAATCTGATTCTACCGAGTTTTAAGTGCGGGCTTAAAAATAGAGGCTGTCTTAAGCACAGAGGTTTACACAAAATGTTTACAAAAGTACTTTCCGAATTCTAGATGTTTTTTTGGGAAGCTTCTCAACACAAAATTTGGCTAAATAGAATCAAGGGGTAACGCAATAAACTCTAATTGCCTAAACAAGAGAGTCAGGTGCTGAGGATTGTGAGAAAATGGATACACGTTTGCTCAGGTACATTGAAAGAAAGCTGAGCTTGATAATCTCAGGAATCATCATAAACGCAATTAATTACTTTTTCCCTGGAAACTGTTTGTTTTCCCACTTTGCTTGGGAATTCTCTGTGCTGAATCAATTTTCCTCCGCTATTTTAGCAAAAGGTGATTTACTCCTGTCGTTTTGCTGTTCTTTTATTAAAATGTATTAGCTTTCTAGATTGTATAGTACAAATCGGGAGATTGCATAGTAAGCTTTCCTAGTTGATCCCATGCACCCACAATTCTAACTTTAGTTCATCTTTGATCTCGTTTTATGTATAAATAATTTTCTTTCCTAAGAAATCCGTTAGCTTTTACCCGTGTTCTTCTACAATCTGATACAACAGTTAATCGAATAAAATTGCACACGTGTAAACGTTTTTCATTTTCGTAATTGTGGAAACAAGTGTGCTGTTTTGATATACTTGTTAGATGCGCCATCATCTTTTGCATGGTAATTTAAACGAATCTGAATGCATGAAACCTGCTATTCATATTCACGGTAATATTGACTACAAGAAAAATTGTAGGTAAGCTTAGTTAACAAATTTTATTCAACTGCCCTTCAATTTTGCCTGCTTGGTCTTCATCCGAATATTTTGATGATCATAAATGAATGTCTTACTACGTTAAATAGGAATACTTTTGATTAAAACAAGTAGAAAAATAGTGAGCAAAAGACAAGAAACCTTTATCAGTTACAATAATATTTGAAATCTCCACTAGACAAATCCAATGCAATCATCAGTGCATCTGATATTCAACATTTGATTATGTTCGTGTCATGCCACAGAAAAATTCCAAGCTTCATTTCAAGAATCAGACGCAATTGTTTCCGGGGGTGTGCAATTTACAGCCTGCTGAATTCATCATCCAGCTTGTTTTAACTTCAACATCGATCACTCTTTTCCTCTTTACATGAATCAGACTGACTTCAACGCTCCATCATGGCTAGTTTAAAAATAAAAATAAGTGGTTTTACAGTTAAATGAAGATCACATGAGGTATACTTTAGTTGCATTGAAGTGGGAATGACCATGGCAATGCATAAGGTAGGCAAAAACTTTCTCCGCAAGCAAAAAGTCCCAAACTAGCAGCTTTCTCACACAAACTCCGTTGTCATTAGCACTGGGGGCATCGAGCGACTTGTTTCCAACCGCATGCTATCAAACAATTTGATGAAAATTCTGTGTTGAGCACAACATTTTCATTTATTCTGAAAAATTGCGACAATTATCGTCGCAATAATTATTGTTATAAGATATATAAGATATTAAGGTAATAAATCCTGAGATCAATCATGCTATTCCTCAAATTATTATCATAAATGGTTTGATCATAAATTTGACCACGTGTAGGATAAACGATTTCTAATTCTGGGTTAAGTAAATACTTAAAATTATTACGACTAGAATAATGGGATTAACATTAAACAAACGGATCTGATTCCATGTCTTGCAAATCATAACCTTTCCCGACTACAAAAAAGAAAGTAAATGTTTATGCAAAAAGTTTAGCTCCATTCAGTTGTTTTCGATCGGCTCCGGTTTATTATTAGCAAAAGAAATAACTTTGTAATACATCCTCCGTGACTACGCAATGCTAGGTTAAACATTTTCCCCCATACTCTGCAATCAATTCTGTCCACTGCAGCCAAATATTCTCAAATAGCTGCATCAAATAAAACAGCGAATGGTGAGGTGGAAAAAGAAAAACACTTTTCCCTGTCAAAATGAGAGATGAGAGAAAGAGATTTTATTTGTGCAGGTGCCACAGTCAAGATGTACAGATGAGCCATTTCACACAAATTTCAATATTTATCCCGTTCGGGTGTAATTTACACAGCATTATCTTTACATCCTTTAAAATGTAATTGATCGGACAAACTTTCTTATATTCAATTTTCTTCAACAGACCTTTCGAGTGAACAACCTACACTAGTCCAAAATTTACTCGTTTCTTGCAACTTTACAGTCAACCGAATTCCTTTGGATGGTAAGGGTATTTTGTTTAATTAATTTACGCCCTCTTGTACAACCATGTCATAATCAATCGTTATTTCTAAATTTGAAACCTCAGTTTACAAATCACTCTTCAACCTCCAGAAGATTCTGATTCAGACGATTTCTCCAACGGTGATGAAAGAGAACAAGACTCCTCCAAAGATGTCGATGGCGAAGAGGACTCCTCTGAAGATGTTGACGGCGAAGAAGACTCCTCCGAAGATGTCGAAGGCTAAGCAGAATCCTCCAACGGTGTTGACGAAAAATAACATGAATCATCGATCGTGTACACTCTGTTCCCTTCTGCCAAAAATTCCGGAAGCAGGTATGTTCGTTGGAGCTGAAAGTGCGAGTATGTACTTTTGAGAAGACAATTCAATAACATAAACAATGAAGTTTTCTATGAACAGCTTTATTGAAGGAGTGTTTATTCTTCAGTCAACCTGTGGCTCCGTTTCGTGCAACAAATGCGGTTAAAGGTGACCCATATTCTAAAATTCACTTTCTTTGTCACTATTTCTTCATATTCAGTTCTCTCCAGAGAATGTCACACAAGCATTGAACCATGTCTGATGCTGATCTACAACATTTCTTAAGCAGAAGGAAGCTAAAGTACAGTTAAGCGCAAGTTCCTCACACTAAGCATAACACATGGCCTCTGTCCCTTTTTCTGACTGTTCCACTTTCACTCTACTTTTATGTGGCATTAAAATATGAGTAATTTATTCCTGGTTAAAATTTTACCTACAAGTTTAAATGCCAACTCATTTGATAGGAGATTCACCTCAAAACGTAACGAAGGTTCCAACTTATGGTTGATCTTATCTCCGAGCAGAGAAAATTGTGGATTTCCAAAAGTGGGGTACCCTGCTACATTTTAAGCACTCACAAGTTTACACAATGCAGGAGATGCATTCTTAAGCAAAATGTCTGTTAGATTTCATACCTGAGCTATATTCAAATCATATACAAATGTAAGCGGATTAAAAAGGTAATGATCTCACCAGTGAGTCACGTAGTGAACACGATCAAAGTCTTCTTCAGGCACGCCTGAATTAACTCAAGAACAGTCACTTCAGCACTGTTGGAAAACCAAAAACACTAAAAAATCTCCCAGACAAATTGATCGTGAAGAGAACGCCCACAGGAAATATAGCACGTGATTTGTATCTCTTGATGATCGCACACGGTGACACTGAGTTGTCGAAAATCTTTCACGCTAATCGAGGTTCTATGTTCTTTCTGAAATTTGAGAACGTCCCACTGATTTCTCAACAAGAGTATGTGTATCAGTAGATTGTTTAACCAAGCCAATTTCCAATTGCGAGGAGAATCTAACTGGCTGAATTAAGACAGAGAGAGAGAGGAAATTGCTTCATGAATGGGCTGTTGTTACGAATAAAATTAATGCTTGTGCGTATCAAACATTAACGTATGTAATCGACGAACGACTAATGCTTAGGGTTGAGACTCGGCTGTTGAATGTATCTGCAGGAAGATATCAACAGAAACTGAGCTATGAGTCTGCGAGGAAGTGGAGAATTGACTGAGTCAATATGCTTCCTTCATTGCAGGGAAAGTCGCCCCAACCCAACTGGGTACAATCGAAAGAGTTCGATTACTTAGGGAGTGTCAACTTCTTTTCGGGAATTTTCTGTCTGTCCGCTAATCCGTGTGTTTGTATTACCACGAAAAGGCAAAACATTTTCAAATTCCATTTTCAGGACTCACTCATGATAGTCTGAAGGCGATCAGATTTATTTTCGAGGTCGGTTGTATCAGGATTGGAATTGAAGGGTCATCACCAATTTCAATATGAATTCATCATACTGGGTTTCATCAGAAACCTACTGAAATACCTATTTAAAGAACTCACTTCTAATGGCGGTGTGACCTTCAGGTTAAACCATAGTACCATAGTACCTGCTTGAAGTAGCGTAGGAATTTAGGTAGGTTAAGAATCGTAATACATATTACGATCTTTCTCGTTACCATGTGGGTAGGAGTAATCTCTCACATGGACCTTATATACATCGCCAAAAAGTTTAATCTCGCCTATTGTGCGTCGTCGAAGTTACTATTTGCGACTTAAAAAATGCGCCTTCTGTTTCTGTTAATTCAGGACCTGTAATCTAAAATATGCTAATGGGTGTTTCGTAAATTGATTCTAGGCTATTCAAGCTACTCGCCTAAAAATTGACACGCCTTATTTACACCCATTTAAAACAGTTAATTCCTCTTGTTCGGTTTACTTGGTCATGTCAGTTAGATTTGTTTCTTGCTTGCTTCTATTATGAAATGTTTTCTCCCGTCTAATTACTAGCAAGAGAGGCACATTGTACTGTACAGCTCAAATTGTAATGTTTAACTAGAAAACTATACTTTTCCTGACGTCTTAACTACGACTTTGCGGTTGTGCAGGATTCTTTAATTGTTTTAGTTTGGTGAAGATTTAAATCCTGAAATAGCAACGAATCAGTTTTTCACGAAAACAATCATAAAACATATAATCAGGACTTCGTATTAGTAACACGACACAATGATCCGAGGGAAACCAGGATTTAAGAAAGGCTGACTGACCAATTCACTAAGCACCAACTGCAGGATATTCAGAACTTCACCATAAAAAACGCTTACTTGAACCATTAAATGCATTCTGGCTTCTTGAAGCTAATTTTTTAAAGTCTTCTATTATGTGTTAATAATACAACTTGATGACATAATATTAATGCTATGTCGTTTTGTGTGATGTAAGACGAAGACCTAATTATTGTAAGGAATGCATACATGAGTACTTGCAATAAGTTACGGAACTCGAGCACTTAACCACATAATTAAGTTTTCCTGTGTTCATGTGAATATGTTAGCTTGGCTCGTGTTAGCTAGAGTGATCCATGCATAATTATATACCCAGCCAGGCACTCTCTTTCGGCACATATGAATCAATTATTCCATATTAACGCAATCAGATTTGATCTCACTCTCCTTTTAATTTTCACTTTAGCCTCGGCGTATCCCCTCATTTCGTTGTACAGACTTTATGCAAATAAAGAGTACTGAAGGTATACTGATCTCAGCTCTCACTTTTGATTACTCATTCACGCCTTCACGGTCCTCTATTTGGTCCATTCTCAAACTGCCAATCAAGTAAGTAATTACCAAAGCCTTGCAACAATGTCCAGCCGACTTTGTGAAAAATTTCGAGCTTTGTACTCGGAGAAAAAGTTGGTGTTGGATTAAAGTTATACTTTTTACACGAATTGGAAGCATGACGTACAAAGATCACTTTTCATTCCCCAGCCAATGAGAGCTCTGGTCATCGAGACCTAAAACTAATCTTTTGAGCCCAAAGTAACTCTTGAGTCACTTGTGACGAACTTTAGATTAAATCTCAGTTTTTTTGGAAACCACTTACCTAATTTTGTTTCTAAGATACCTGTTTCATTCCTTGGAAACTCGACCTCTATTCGAGATTAAGTCCTCCCTTTCCTTTGAGTGTACTTAAGGGACTTGAACAAGACAGAAAAAATTAACTCAAAATATGAACTTGTGTGCCCAAGCGGTTTGAGGCGACTGGCGAAATGCAGTATCAAAGAATTCAGCTTGGACCTCGTCTGTTGTATGCAGTTTTTAAGTTGTATACTTTCCTTCTCTCGATAAATGAGATTCTGTGTTCAATGAAAATCAAATACCATATATTAAGAAGTGAAGCCTCTTTACGGGAGTGTTCAGAATATTTTTATCTCTGTCATGCAGGTAACGGAATCCTGTTTTTGCAGAGATCGGATTGACTTTTTAAATCAGATTTTCACAGCATTAACATTAATTTCTGCACGATTCTTTTGTGGGCTGTAGCCTTAAAAATGGTTCTTAAACACTCTAAGGACGCCGATTCATCAGTGATTTATTCAAGAGGGAATCTGCATCCAGTCAACGGACAGTTTAGACAATTAGAGAAGAGACTCGGACGATTCCTTCTTATCAGAAGCAAAGTGACCTCGAGACTCTTGAAACCATCCGAACTTTCCTTCAGCTTTTACTTGATTATCACGATTTAATTCCCGAGGAGAAAGGCAAAGATTCCCCGTGTTGAGAAAACTTTTGCTTTGCATTGTTTGTTGCTGAATTGGAAGATTGGGCACAATATGCTTTTACTTCAAACTTCACAAATTTCTCTTTATAAAATTGGCTACAAACTGTATGCGATACTCGTTAAACGACGATAAGATCTCTATTCATTAGTACCTTAACATTTAATTTTCATCACACGTAGATCTAAACGTGGAGGGAATCTTGTTATATCGCGGTAACTAATTCCTGGCGAATACAATTGACGAGCTTGGATTTAATTTCTTGGTGCGAACAGTTATTGATGTTTCATTTGTAAGGCGAAGATTAATTTGGAAAAGGTATTCATTGTTGCGCGATTCAAATTATGAATTCGATTCCACTTTTAGCCAATTAATTTAATAATTTTTTCCCTTGCAGTGAGCTTGCTGAAGCAGTGAATTGAATCACTTCTATCTCTCCATGTGTATATTCGTGTAAAGATGATACCTGATTGTAATGAGATTAGGAAGTCCCAAACAAGAATGTGTTTGAATGGATAAGATAGGTAATGAGTAGTGTAGCTTTAGTACGATTCGTTGTTGATTCATCAAGTTGTATTAGGGAGAAAATATGTTGGCCAGAGTTTTACGATGAAGTTTAAATAGGTATGAGGAAACCGTACTAGATTTCGCGTCAATTGTATGACAATATGACAGTTTTTTAATGTGTAGGTATGTGAATGAGCTAGTTAGAAGAATAGTGATGGAATATTATAAACCTCTATCTCTCTATCAACAGTAGTAAATCTTCAAAGGCCACTATAATAATTCATATTTATTCCTTTATATATTTGAACTTGTGATTGTGGAGTGCATCGGTGTATCGTGCAACGGTCCTTGATTCTTAAGTTACTCATCAGGCACTCATTGTTGAAATGCGTAAGTTGTATTAAATCAAACATTACTCTTGATGGTGTGCATGGTTTTTATTATCATTTTATCAGGTTGTTAATACGATAAAACGTACAAAAAGGACGTCTCTGTGTGTGAGGGCAAAGAACAGGCATAAATATTCTGCCTTTGAATTATTCTTGAGGTTTATTTCGCATAGTGAAACTTAAGCTGAAAGCCATTTCTATTTTTTTAGTAAGAGTTGTGAGCTAAGCTCCACAGGAAAAGGAGCGAGGTAGAACTTTGGTCATGATTCTGTATTTTCCCCTTTACTTAAGAATATGCAGGGGCGCCGGGCGGTTAGATTACGATCGGCTAGGAAATAAATCAAGAAATTTGAACGATTGATTTGATTGTCGAATTGCGGGTTAGTGACCCATTGAGTTAACTACTGCTACACCATTCATTGGAAATCCTTCCCAAATAAAATGTTAATAATCATGAGAACCAAAAACGTATAATGTCATTTGTCGTTCCAAGAATAACCTAACCTTGCCAAGCAACACACATAGGGAGATTTATGAAGATTGCTGCATTTATAAAGAAGGCTCGATTGGGTCCAAAAGAGCAGGCCACTCAGCCTCAATAATATAGCCTTTTGTAATACAAGAGCAAGTAGGGGATTGTGGGGTGGAGCTATAAACTGACGGGCGTCCAAGTTCATTGCATTATTTCACTAATCTAGACTTCCTTTTGTGTATTGGAATGTGTGCAATCTGAGAAGAGGAATTCTAGAAGGTAGCGTGGCTTTGTGCGAATGTGGGACCAACAGGACGCGGAGTTAGTTCCGATATGCAAAGGACTGCTGTGAAGTCAACGGTATCTGTATATTTTTCCACAGAAGGAAGCAAGGACATTTGTGAATCTTACTCAATAATATTAACATACTCGTCTAGCGTTAACATTTCTTCTCTCGAGGCAGCTTATACGTGAATTAGGTAGATCAGCAAAAGCAAAAGTTTTAAGGTAGTGACAAAGCTTTCACATTCTCTAGCTCAATAGTTGCTCCGTTATTCTCCACGTCTCTCAAAATCATTTCAATTTAAAAATCAATAGCTAACTAAAACTTACGATTGCTGAGTTAACAGGAAGGAAGATAGAACGCGAAAGAGACAAAATAGAATTCGGAGCATGTAATTCTTTTGCACAACTCAGGAATCATCACATGTGGTAAAGTACTACAGGTGCAGATGGAGGGACTTATGGTAACCGGGAATTATTGGCTCGTACATCCTCTCACACAAAAATAAAGCCGCAGATTCCTCTTCAGTAAAAGAGAAAGTCTCATTTTGGTAGGTTAGTATATGCGTGCATGGGTAACGGGAAACGAGCATTAAGTTTCCTAGAATTTGAGACACCCAGTCAGAATACGTACTCAAAACACCATGCTAGAGAATCTGAAGTACTCCGATTCACATACCGCATAAATCAATCACCACTAAAACAAGGCGGAATATGTTTGTATGCCTTTAATTTTTTTGCTCCATAATGAATGGTTTGACAATTATTTTAATCAGCCGTGCCAGTGCATTTATAGCCTAGTAAAAGCATGAAATAATGAGAAGTAGGGGAAATTAATGCGAAATAATCTCTATCTCGAAACGAAGTTTATCTCCATTATGATTCATGTGGGTAACGGTATAGTTAAAGATCTGGAAGGAGGACGGAATTCATTAAGTCATATCAATATGAAGTCTGGAATGGTTGCCTCGCAGAGACTATTGAAGTGTCTTAAAGAAGCAGAAGAATTGTTGTTTCTCAGAAAGATTGTATTGTCCAATTCCTGCGGCCGACAGGGCGTTATTACCAATAAATATTAATTAAAGGAGATGATGGTACTATCGTCGGGGCTAACTGAAGGAGTTTCGTATCAATTCAAGCTACAAGAGACACAAGTAGAAGAGAATATGTAAAATTTTAGTGTGTGCATGTTAGTAATAAAAGTAAGGGAAATATTGGTGATTGAGTTTATATTATCATACTCTGTGTCCTATATATGAAGTCTAGCATGTCATGAAAAATTCTAGGGGTGCTGGGTGACGT
>JAQGAD010003226.1:0-10840 GCA_034696625.1 Isotomurus palustris
GCGACTGGAGACGGATGAGGAGAGCGAGTGGATGGAAGCCATCCAGGGATACACAACCAACTCGAAGAAGCTGAGGATGCAGACGATTTCTGGAGCGAGAAGGGCCAGAGGGAGTTGAAGGAGTCCGGAGTGTCTTCCGTGGAAGAATCCCAACGAGCCGTAGTTTCCAATGAGGCTCGCCCCTAAAACAACGACGTGGTTTAGTGGAAGTGCGAGCCTTCCTACGGATTCGTTGAAACGATACTGGAACACCTGGAGCTTCCGGTATTCCAGGACCCATCGTTTAGTTCCATAACTTAGTTCCAGTTCCTTCCTGCAGGCAAACAAAGGAGACTGATGAGGATAAGGGAGACGTTCAGAACGTGACCTTTCACCTGTAGACGTTCAGTTGCGTTCGAGACTTGAAGAAGGCCGAGAACTCCAGGAAAAGGACGAAGGTGAATGACGTCCACATGTAGAAAGCCAAAGCCACTTCGACGGCTGCGCACAAAAGAAGAACGAAAATGTGGGACGACTGGAATCGCTCTGGAAGTGACCCGAAGAGAAACTGCGGCTGGAGAGGATTGGCGAAAAATATTGCCGCAAAAGAGGGAGTGGTAACCGCAGCAGCTCCCACAAATGCGAAGAGGATGAGTTCCAGGAGAGCCTCCTGCCTCCTCACCTCCTTCCTGGAGAAATTCTTCCTCCGGAGTTCCTCTGTAAGGTCAACTTGGTCAACGAGGATTCCTCAGTCAACAAACTACGTGTGTGTGTTCCTACCTGTGACAATCTTCGAGTCCGAGAGAAGGAGATTGAAGAACGACTCGAATTCTTCAGCCTGGAGAAGAAAGGTCAGCTGGAGAAATGCCTTGAGGAGCGTCCCGAGTATCCAGATGAGGTGAATCTCCTTCTGGAGACTGGAGGTCGAGTGGAAGTGGAGGACAAAGGTCGCTGCAGTGAAGATGAAGTGAGCCCAGTTGAGAGCCAAGACACAAAGAAACTGGAGTATTTGTGGAACGGAGCCAAAGCTGATCGTTTGGGTGGAAGAGTTCCAGACGAACGGAACGGTTCTCACGAAGGTGAGGAGGCTGAGAACTGGAGAATATTTCTCCAGCAAATTCCTCGACAACATCACCACGGCAGTTAACGCTGACTTCAACTGTCCTTCTTAGAATTCAACTGACTCCTTCTAAATGAGCTCTAAGCGAAATCAATCGAACGACCGCTTCCCTTTAATTAAATTGTGAAATTATCGATCGCCGTCCGATGAGAAATGGGCATAACCAAAAACAGCGGAGAAGGCTGATTTGCATAATTAATTATTTGTTGAGGATTCTAATCGCAAGATTCCCTCCAGAATTGAAATTCAAATCATTTTAGAAAACAAGTCAAATGTCACGTCACTCTTATCTCCTCATCATTCCTCCTCTTCTGCAGCCACGAATTTAAAAGACAAGCGGAATTCTTCGTGGGAATGCCCCTCCAGTTCTCCAGTTTTGTCCTGGAACTTCCAAGAACAACGAGATTTCCAGAAGAAGAATAAGAAAAATAACTTGTTCTTCAGTGTTTGGGGTTGCGGAGAGGAAAGAGAATGGAGAGTCTCGCAGAGGCGACAACAGAGAAGGTCATCACGGAGAGGATGGTCGACTTGGAAATGGACTGGAATGCGCCCATCTTCACCTTCAGGGGAACAAACGTGCGAGTATACGCTGCGCAGATTTCCTTCCCAAATCCATGGGGATTCTTCTCCAGTCTTCCACTGCGGCCCTTGATCTCCGAGGAGAGGGAGTGAAGAGATCCCATCCAGTGATACATCACAAGTTCGTAGCCAAAGCCAAAGGTCGCGATGAAAGGGAATGGGAAGTAGAGAAGAAGGCGGAGTTGGTGGCGGAGATGGAAGAACTCAATTGTCCCGTAGTTTCCTATGAAACTCAGTGCCATCGTGTTGGCCGCCATGTAAGGCAACGCCAGACTTCCAAAAGACTCGTTGAAGAGCCCTTGACGAAGATGGAGCTTCCGGTAAGCTATCACCCATCGTTTGGTTCCGTACATTTCCTGGAGCCGCCCTCTGAGGAACAATAGCAATTAAATAAGGGTCTGTGTGTCTGGAGAATCCTGGAGAAGCCTTACCTTAATAGTTTCAGTTCAACTTGGGAGAGAAAGACGAAGGAGAACTGGAGGAAGAGGAAGAAGGTGATGGAAGCCCACGAGTACATCGCCCACGTGACTTCATACGCTCCACAAATCACCCAACTCAGCCTGAAGACTTTCAGCCGCTCTGGAAGAGCGGAGAAGACAAATTGGCGTTGATTTGGGGAGCTGAGGAAAACGCCAACGACAATCGGAGGACTCGCAAAGGCTCCTAACACGAATGTCCACAAAATGGCTGCGAGGAGACGTCCTTGTGCCTCGACTTCCTTCTTGGAGACCTTCTTCCTCAACAGCTTGTCTGCAGAGAAGACACGCCCACAACTAAAGTTTGTCTCATTCCTGGAGAACCTCCTTTAGTCTACCTGACAGAATTATCGATTCCTGGAGAAGCCCATTTCCAAAATGAAGGAGATTATTCGCCTGGAGAAGCAAGGCAAGCTGGAGCGTCGTGTGGAGATGAGAAGCAGTCAGCCAGAGAATGTGGATTCCTCTGTTGACCTCAGAAACAGAAGAGAACTTGTCCAGGAGCCTCCAGCTCATGAGGAGGATGTGAGTCCAGGAAAGGAGGAACAAAGCAGCCCACGTGAGAATGTGGGAAACACTGCCCATCTCCAGGCGAAGGCTGGTGGGATTCCATGTGTACGGAACTCCTCTCCAGGAACTTATTGTCTGGAGAACAACGCTGTACTTTTTTACCAGCTCCTTCGTCAACATCTCTCCACTCCAATTCTACCAATCCTTGTTTGCGACACGTTTCCCAAGGAAATCTCCAGGCATTCTGGAGTCCCTGGACAAACAACATGTAGAGTTTGTTTCAACAAGCCTCGAATAATTTATGCACACACTGTTAATTAAATTAATTAATTATTCTCGCCCTTAATTCGACATCTCATGCATTAATGATAGGAGATAGATTTTAATAATTTAATAATTTTAGATGTAAGAGATACTTTCAAAGCTGTTAACAACCTCTGCTGGACAATTTCTCTGTCTCTGTGGTCGCTGGAGAAGGAAACACGGATAAGTGAAACTCCTTCTCTTCAAGACAGAATCGTGTAAATCTTTAGTGAGGGATTATAGAGCACAAATAAATGTTGGTCGCAATCAGTTCAGCCCATTCCGGCAATTACAGTCGAGTGATTGGGAGTGTGAGCTGGACAATTCCAAGACTCAAGCGAACACGGAAATTGTGTGGTCTCAAATATCGATCGCCTTCTTCTTCTTCTTCACTTCTTGTACGGAACAGTTAATAAACTAACCTCCCTTTTGACGTCCGTTCCTCCTGAGGTTACGCTAAAGAAAGCTTCCTGACTTCCATCGAGGTATCGAGGTCATTGGAAATGGTGGTCGTCAACAGGAAACAGAATTGTGAGTCTTGCAGTAGAAACCACAGTGAACGAGAGGATCCTGAGTATCGTAGACTTGGAAATTGACTTGTTGAATGACCCCATTTTGACCTCCAGAGGAGCCAGAGACTTAATATACGAAGAACAAACGTCTCTACGGAAGCCGTAAGGATTCCTCCGGAGTCTCCGCATGGAGGAGTTTGCAGCAGAAGACAGCGAGTGAATGGAGCCCATCCACGGGTAGATCACGAGTTCGTAGGACAGAGCAAAGGTCACGATGAAAGGGAAGACGGTGTAGAGAAGATGTCGCGATGTCCTCGTGAGGTGGAAGAATTCAATGGAGCCGTAGGTTCCAATGAGGCTGAGGCAGAAAGTGTTGATCGCCTGGTAGGGCAGCAGGAGTCTCCCGAAACACGCGTTGAACTCTCCTTGACGCAGCTGCAGTTTCCTGTACTCCAGAATCCATCTCCTTGTCCCGAACATTTGCTGGAGATGAGTCCTGTAGTGCTTTAGTTCCAATTGGCACCCAAAGACGTAGGAGACTTCCAGGAAGATGAAGAAGGTCACTGAGGCCCAGATATACATTATCAAGGTCACTTCAGCTGCCCCAAAGAAGGCGAGGAGACTCCATGAACTCTTCAGCTGGTTTGGAAGGACGGAGAAGAGAAACTGCTTCTGATGTGGATTGTTGAGGAAGACTCCAAGAATCATTGGAGGAGTTCCAATGGCTGCAATTGTGAATCCAACGAGGATTCCTTGCAGCCTGCGCTCCTCCTTCTTTACTTGTTTCCTGGAGGAAGATCTCCTGAGTAGTTTATCTGTGTGATCTCATTTTTATTAATCAAAGAGATTATAAAGACTTAATTAACCAGGAGGAGTACTTACCAGAGAAGGTTTTTGAATGTGAGATGAGTTTGTTAGTGAACTGGAGTATTTCATGGTTCTGGAGAAAGAGAGCGGCCTGGAGAGTCGAGTGGAGGTGGTTTCCGCTTATCCAGAGGAGATGGATGGCTCTGTAAACAATGGAGACGGAGGAGAAGTTGAGGAGGAGTCTGGAGACGAGGATTCCAGTGTGAATCCAACTGACCACGAAGACACACAACCACGGAAGGAGGTGGACGGCTCCATTTCTCATTTCCATTTGCTGGTGGGTGTGGTTCCATTTGTAGGGCAATGCTTTCGCCCTACTTAAAATACTTAGAACTCGACTGTACTTCTCCAGGAGACCTCGAGACAACATTCTGTGTAGCTGCAGAATACTTATTTGTCACTGGACAAACTCTGGGGCATTGTGAGAGTTGGCTATTCCTTGTTGGAACTGTTGGAAGATGACTGGACGCTTGTCAGAGGAACTTTATTACTGGAGAAGAACCCCTGGAGAAAAGACAAGACTCTAAATGCTCATCATCACTTATTCAACGAGTTTCATGCATTGTTCTTCACTGAAGAACAATTATCAACTGAAGCAATCGATTGCGAGCAATTAAAAATAGCTGACTTAGTTAGTTACGAAGAAAACTGTTTGTGTTCTCCAGCAAAGTGGGCTCTGCTGTTTTGCTGGATAAAATTCGATTGCATATCTCTTGTGAACCTACACAGAAGCTCGCAGACACATTAAGAAAGACGTAATCGACCCGAAGGTTTCTAATTGCGACATAATTAGTATTTACTCACATTCTCTGCCTCCTTGGAGCCCAACACATCCATTCTTGTCCATGTTAATTATTACGTTCGATCTTCCAGAGGAATCTTCCCGTTTCTCCTTACAGGTAATTTAATTGCCATTGATCGCCTCCTTTTTGTCCTGGAATTTGACTGGATATCTGGATAATTAGGTTGTTTGTCTGCTTACAAGTTTGTACGTCATCAAAAATGCATTAGTGGACGATGATTATCACAACTGGAACTCGTGCTCCTGAGGAATAAATATCTCCTGCTTGAGCTCAAAGGTGAACAGGAAAGAAAATGCATTGACGCGTTGTGCAGATAATTGTAAAGCTGAGAACAGAGAGGAGTGTAAACTTGGAGATGAACTTGAACGAGCCAATTTTGACTTTTAAAGGGAGGAGGGAGCGGCTGTAGGCTGAAATGCAGCCACCGAAGAAGGTGACGGAAGTCCCCAATTCGCATTTCCAGGAGAAGAGATCCCAACGGAAGGGAAGTCCTCGGAGGCTGTGACGACACTGAGGACCCACGAATACTTCTCCAGGATTTCACGAGACAACATAAATCGAGCTCAAAGGTAGGAATCAGTTTCAAACTGACGAAGACGTGCGTGGGTTTAACCTCTCGCGACAAAATGAATTCACCTCTGGATAATAAACGAACGTTAATCTTATTAATTAAACCTGAGAATTCCAAACTGGAAACTTGCCAATTCTTCTCTTCAATTAAAATTCCTGGAATTATTCCAGGCTTAGCAGGTCGCAAGTGTTATTCCAATTTACATTCTAACTTCAGCGAGGACCGAGGCGAATACGCAGAAGGCGATGTCTCAAAGACACAAAGTAGAATATTTAATTCAATTAATTCTAGACTCAAGAATTGTTGATCTGTTGAATGGTTTTTGATATTAGATGTCCAACTTTCTTATCAGTTTAATTAGTATGCGCGATCAGCAATCATCAATCATCAATCTCTGGGATTGTAGAGTAATAGAGTTGAAGTCTTCCATCTCAATTGGATATCACTCGATTCCTCTGCATCGCCAGCCTTTCTTAATTACTCCAATTTACTCTTTATTAAGGATCCCATCGGTGGTGGTGGTGGTAGGGAGGAGAATGACACGACGCACGCGTTGTGGCGACAAATGTGAAGGTGAGGACGGCGAGAATTGTCGACTTGGAGATGCGCCGCAGGAGATAATTTGCACCTGCAGAAGAGTAACAAATCTGTACACAACTTCGTTTTGGGTGCAAAAAGAACGCAAGACATTTTATTCACATTAGCTGACTTTTGAGAGAATGCAAATAAATATCCTCCGAGTTCTAAAGTTGGACATCTGTCATCTGTAGTCTGTTTGGTAGGTTAGGTAACTTGTAAAACTCGTCGTTGGTGTTCATCCCAAAAGACATTTTCGAAGTCCTCCTCGTCAGAATCCTCGTCCCCATTAAACCAAGTCGCTCTCTGCACACAAAAACCAACTCAAACTCGTCTCCCAAATCCGCAATCTACTCAGAAACTCAGAATTACGCAGAACTCACCAAGTTGCTCACAATCGTCTTCCGTCCATTTGCTTTCGTCAGCGTCTTCGAGCTCCTCACTTTCGCTGGAGGAAGGTCGACGCAAATAGACTCCAAACTCGGAACCTTCTCACCCAGCCTCCTCACAAACGACCATGACACCTTCGGCAAGCACACAAAAACCAAGTCAGCCACGATCAGCGATACTCTTTTTGTTCTCCGTGTTAAAATGAAATGACTTACAACCGTCACGGTGGAAAAGTGGAGTGACTTCAGATTTGGGAGCGTCAGACACGCGAGGAGGCCTTTGGGGCTTACCAAACGATTATTGTCGATTCTTAGTGACCTAAGCGCTGGAAAAAAAGTATCATCATCATTCCACAGTTCAAATTTAGCGGTTAAACCGAACTCACCTTTGAGGTTCAGTAGGGAGACTCGGTCGTTTCCGGAGATTCCAGCGTCAGACAGTTTGTCGCAGTGACTGACTTCCAGTTCCTCCAACTGCAGAAACTCCCGCAGAATAAACTGCATCACTTTGTCATCCACAGCGTCACGGCAGCCTCTGAAACTGAGTCTTCTTACGCTCCGAAATTTCCCTAGAAGATCTGTCTTCGTTTTTAATTCGGGTTCGAGGCCGTCGCTTCCTCTCCAAAATCCCAACCTTGAAATCCCCTTGAAACTCAAACTCTCCAGTTGATTCTTCGGTAAGGAGGACACCAAATGAATGCCAGTGGCCAACCGGTCGCAGTCCGATTTCGGATTGGATGAGCGGGCAATTTGGAAATCTTTTAGACGCTCCATTTCCCCAAGAAATGTCCAGTCGATGTCTCTCCCTCCAAATCCACTGAACCTTTTTACGTTCAAGTGGAATTTTCTCAACCTGCTGCACCTCCGCTTAATTGCCTGCCACAGCTGTCGACCGACTTCCTTCCCCTGCAACTCAAACTCCTCCAGCAACGGATGATTTCCCAAGAAACCCGCCAAGTTCTCCTGGTCCTCCGGATTTACCGTCACTCTCAGTTTCCGTAGACCTGAAAGTCTCACTTCACAAAGTCCTTCGACACTCCAAGCACTCAAATGAACACTCAGCTCTTCAAGCGTCTCCCTGTTGTTCCTCAGAATACCCGGAATGTGTTTCATAAATCCGACTGTCTGCTCTCCACAGAAACTCGCTCTGTTCATCCGAAACGAGCTCAGTTTCATTGGAGTCCTCGCCAGGGCCTCGAAATTCGCCTCGAGGTGACTCAGTTTCAAGCAGCTTAAATAGGAAAAATCGGGACGGCTGCTTTCCTTTAAGACAACGTGACTTCCGTCAAAATCGACAATTTCAAGATTCCTCAGATTGTTCAGCGTTTCCCGGACGTCCGCGGTTGAAAACGCTTTGGCAAAGGAAATCTCCTGCAGACAACGGGCGTCAATTTGCAGGGTCGTTAATTTCGGGGTCCACCTCAACACATTGTAAATGAGACCGTTGGCATCCTTCTCGAAAAATTGTCGTCTTTTGTTAGTTGAGGTTGAGGTAAAGGAAATGAATTCGGCATTTTGGATGATGCCGATCACGTAGCTCCAAGCGAAAGAATGCATCTTGACGCTGAACCTGATGGACCGCCAATTTTTATGCGGCGGACGGATCCGAAAGAGGCGACCATAACGTTCTGCGTGTGGATTCGCCTTCACGACGTAAACCACCTTCTCATTAAACCGTTTTGAGCTGCGAACCAACTGAAGGAATTCCCGGCTCACTTCGCTCACCGACTTCATGTCGTCAAAACTCAAGTGTGATAAAATCCTCTCGAACACCTACAAAAGGATCAAACAATCAATCACACAATCCAAGTCGTGTCAATGAGTGAATCTTACGAGATTGACGGATAGAACTGCAGCGAGCTTCTCCGCTCTTAATTCTTCGGCGTCGACTGTCGACGTCTTCTTCTCAAGATTCTCAACCACCCCGTCTTCTGTTCCCATTTCGCACCCACCTTTCAATTTATCCGAAATTGTGTGAAGGTGTGTTTGACAATTCAAAGCTGAACTGCTGAGGAGACTGGAGTAAATTGGAAAGGAAAGCTGTGAGCACGTGGTGAGGTGGGAGAAAGTGGGTTTATGTTGCACACTGCACAGCATTGAGGGTGGTTAACAATAGGAAAGGTGGAACAAGTTGAGGGAGGTGTGTCTATTTGTGTTGAACTAAAGTAGTCAAATCTAAACAGGTGTTTATTTTTATGTACCACGCTACGACTGTGGAGGTGTGTGTGAGGTTTGCTTGGTAAGTAAATGTTTACGGAAGAAAATTAGATCCGATTCCCTAATAATTATCAATTAATCAGATCACATCCAATTTATTATTTAATTAATTAATTATAAGTAAATCTTAATTTGCGAAAAACCACTTCTGTTTTAATTGTATAAATCGTCGGCGTATTTTTCATTTGCCCTACACCGCACTTGCTTGAGAAGGACTCACAAAGGCTTCCAACACGAATGCCCACAGAATGAACCCAAGAAGACGTCCTTGTTCCTCGACTTACTTCCTGGAGACCTTCTTCCTCAACAGCTTGTCTGCAACAAAGAGAAGACACGCCTTCAACAAATCCTAATTCCTGGAGAACCTCCTTTAGTCTACCTGACACAATTATCGATTCCTGGAGAACCTCCTTTAGTCTACCTGAAACAATTGTTGATTCCTGGAGAAGCAACGCCAATTGGAGCGTCGTGTGGAGATTCTGGAGATGAGAAGCAGCCACCCAGTGAACTGTATAAGGTTGGGGTACGGAGTGAAACGCCTAAATCCTTGAGACTCACTGCTTTCCACTTCCGCAGGCCTTTTTCCCTGTCCTTATTTTATTTCCTGAGTGAAAGTGCACTCCGTTATTATGATGTAATGTATGAGAATCAAAGAACACGGCCAAAAATAACTTAAGTCAACTACAAGTAATTATGTAATGTCAATTTAGGACTAACTATTTATTTAAAGTGGAGTAATAACTCTCACTAACTGAAGGGATGGGAGCGAAGGGCCACCCTCAGGGACTCGCTCCTCAGGTCAAATACAAAGAACAATTGAACTAATTAAGAGGGGGAGTGAATTACCTCGTTAATACGGGTTCGCTCCTACGCTGCTCTAATATAATGAAATACTTAATGGCTATACTTATTACTTAATTAATGTGGGAGTGAAGGGCCTCTTATAAAGGGCTCACTCCACTAAACTAAACTTAAGGCTACACTACTGTAGGAGTAACGTGCCACGAGGTGAGTGCGGTTGCTAAGCGATGGTCGAATCTACTGGTTGCTACGCCTATGGTTGGTTGCCATGGATATTATGAGGATCTGACCTTTGACCTGAGCCTTAAGGGGTCTTAATTTAGGACTAGCTTGTGTATTAATGACCTAAGACTTGAAGGACTGTAGCTCAAAGAAGGCTTACGATGGAATTTAAGAATGAGTGACGTGCCTAAGGAAAAGTCTAATGGTTGAGGAATGCCTCACCTAAGGAAAAGTGAGACTCGGGGTGAAGTGCGACAAAGGTCTCTGACCAATTTTAGGGAACTCTCACATTGCCCTGAACCTCGACTGACTCCTCAAAACCCTCCTCCACTACACACGCGTCCCTTAAGGGGATCGAAAAGAGGCCCATTTACCACCAAGAATCCTCAGTGGGTGGGATTCTCAACTCAATCCTCACAGAAGGAACAAACCAAAGACAGACCTGACGAAACGCTAAGTTTGACGCTGACGACTCCTCCTTTGACTTCCAACTCGAACTCGGACTCGACACGGGTAAAATACTCCAACAAACAAACTACAGAACAGTGGACTCAATTACTGACTGACTGACTTACGAAATGACGAAAGAACTGACTGACGAAATGTCTAAGGAACTGACAAAAGACGATGCTTACCCGACTAGATGACGGACTAACACTAAACTTAAGGGCCCATGGGGCAACGAGACACGAACTACGGACTACATGACGATTATTTTAGGGCTTATTACTTGACAATATGACTGACTGACTGGAACTGAGCGGACGATGGACGGGTGAGGGTAGTAATTGGGAGAATCTTGGAAGCTTCTAGAAGCTTCCAAGTGATAAGCAAATACGGAGGTTACTGGACCTCAGGAGTCAACCTTCACTCCTCATTTCCCTATCCCTATTCCCCACAATGGAAAGAACCATT
>JAQGAD010003227.1:0-10838 GCA_034696625.1 Isotomurus palustris
GCTCCCACTTTCGCCCAGGTCCATCCTGAGACAGCCGGGGCAGCCAGCAGGAAGACTATCAGGCAGGCGTTAACGCTGAGCAAAAGAAAAGATAAAATAATGTAAATACAATCCTGAATAGTAAAAATCATTTATTTTTACAGGTAATAAAGATTAGATATTAGATTGATTCTCGTAGTTTATTACACGTAATTCTTAATTATTAAAATTGCGTATTACTGGAGGGAATATAATGAGTCTTACTTCATGTTGTTCTGGTTGGTAATACACAGGACGAAAGATAAAGCGAAAGAAAGGAATTAGTAGGATCTACGAGACCACAGTCCGATGATGAAGAGATTGTGAGTGTCAAAGAGTCAATGGGTATTAATGATGCGTTAATGCAGGTTTATAAGCGTTAGAGATTACCTATCGATGCTTCATCTAATATAAACTTCCGGTTTAGCAAAGAGCAAGACAGGAATTTAGCTATTGCTTGGCAAGCAAATCGAGAGTCAAATTGCAATAAAGTAGGCCAGTTATTTGTCTCATCAGAAAGAATTCCTCCATCCGGATGAATTGCCCTTATTCCTCTATAAATGAGGCATGAGAAGAGCAAATGATCTAATGTTTCATTTTCCCTTAGGTTGCATAATGTACATGGGGAGTCTGCTGATAGTGTGTGGACAGTTCGATGAGCATAGAAGCTACCGTTGTTAAGCCTAAGTTGAGCCAGCAGTTTTAGTTGCGAGAAGGGGAGGTTAAAGTTGAGGTAATGGGCGGGGAGGGGTTGATTTCCTATAAGGTTACTGTAGTACGAGAATGTCGGGGAGTTATTAACTAAAGCAATGTCGGTTTGCCTAGATGAGTCACACAGGGTAATGATGAGCTTCATTCCTTCCATTAAGAATTGCTGAGGGTCTTTTAAGTCCAACAGATCGTTCCGGCCTCCTTTGGTGAATAGCTTAGATAGTTGACTACACCAGTTGTAAGTTTCATTTGAATTATTTCGTTTCTCTAGCAGTGCCTCAAAACATAATCGCGTGTATCTAGTCGTGGGCATGAGTAGTATTTTATGCACAAAGCTAATTGCAGATTTTACTGTTTGGATTTCCATTAATGGAATTCCACACTCTAACCGAACTAGGTAGTTTGGTACGGTACGCTTTACCCCAAGAAGTCTTTTTAAAAAGTACAGTTGGACCCTTTCTGTCCATTCCGGGTACCTAAGTGCCCAGATGTGACTGCTGTAGAGTGTGGTGGTTTTACTAATAGCTTTGTACAAATTTATTTTAGAATTCCAGCAGCTTAGTCGTCCATGTGTAATAATTTTCCATATGGAGGATAATGATGCAATGCCTTTGGTTTTGAAGTGCTTGGCAGCTAGGTAGAAGGTTCCAGTGAAGTGAAACGGGACTCCAAGATAGGTGTAATTAGGAACGATTTCAATTTCTTCCTGTCCATAGTAGAAGTGGGTGCTCCGGCTAATTCTTCCTCCTTTCCTGAACACAACGACTTTAGTCTTGGCTAAGTTAACAATCAGTGATAAAGATGTGAAGTACGTTAGGAGAGCGTTAATTTTCCTCTGGAGAAAGATAGGGGAGTATGATAAAATAACCATATCATCTGCAAAAAGTAGCACGTGCATATGTGTGTTACATTTTAATTTAATTCCAGGTGAGCCTTCCTTTGTTAGCACTTCCTCAATATCTGCAATGTAAAGACTGAAAAGTAGTGGGCTAAGCACACATCCTTGGAGGAGGCCCTCAGTCATTTCTATTTCTTTAGAGGGTCCATGTGGTGTGCGGATTGTTGTGGTAGCTCTGTCATATATTGTTTTGAGGATTCGGATAATTTTCCCTGAGATCCCGAGTTTGATTAGTTTCTTCCACAGTTTCGTGTGTGGGATTGAGGGGAATGCGCGTTTAAAGTCGATGAAAAGAGCATATAACTTTCCTTTGGGTTTATCTAGAGAAAGGTTTATTGCTGTGTTGAGGGCAAATATTTGGTCGTCGCATCCTTTACTATTACAAATAATATCATAGTCGTAGCATTTTTGGGGTTGATTCCAAATGTTACGCGAAAAAACGCTTTAAAGGGCGGTATTTGTTTCTAACTAACCAGGAATGGAATACCGTACATTATTTGATAAGGACCACCGGTTCTCCACACGGATCCTTGAAGTGCCCCAAGTTTCTCCTAGTGCCATGGGCTCCTTTAAGTACCATGTGTACCGGAAAGTCCCCTGTGTACCCGAAAGTCCCCTGTGTACCAGAAAGACCCCTGTGTACCCTAAAGTCCCCTGTGTACCCGAAAGTCCCCTGTGTTCAGTCACAGGAATGATGATTGTTGTTAAAGATTGTTATAGTTTTAAGAGAATAGATAATGGATATAACAATGGGAAGTGTGCCAAAAAGGAAGAAATTATACAGAAGATAGTAGGCATGACAATGATTAGTTGCAATTTGAGTAAAAATATAGGAATACCATCGAGTTTATTGGACAAACCGAGGACTCTTGGAGGTTGAAAAAAAGAATGGTAGGCTTTTTACACTAGCTTTTATTCAGGGAAATGACCAACGCAGACATGGCCGACCGAAGCAAATTGTGGGCGATATTTACTTTTTGCTTATAAATGATGACGAAACCCTCGTTGTTTTTGCATCGCAGCTTAGAACCTGTAAATGAAGGTTTATTCTCACTCCAGGAACATATTATATAATATTCAACACACATGAATTTGTCTGCAGCTGACAGAGTATCCAGAGTGAGAGTTTTCTTGCCTAGCTCATCCGACATTGTGATCTTTGTAATCCCACCGCAAACCATAATTCATACCTCTCTCCTCGAGGATTATCCAAGCAGCCCTGCTTCCTGAGCAAGCAATCAAATTTCACTAAATTTGTATAACAATAAGTCATCAGTCATAAGAATATAGGGAAAATATATGTAGCACCAAAGGAAGCATTTAATAGGATTATTTCAAGTTCTGGTTCAGAATGAGTAAATGGTCAAAAGTAAATTATCCACTTCTGAATGACATCATGATAAATGGGTCTTTTGCCTTACTAATCACGTGAACAGAGTTCTTAACTGAACCTTAAATTTTAGACAATTATGATAGTTGTGAGTATAAGATTTCATTTAACAAAATCTGAGCTTACCAACGAAAACTAGAAAAAGTAGATACTTAAGCGTGCCTGAAAATGGAATCCTAGTGGTTGAAAATAATCATTTTATCAATATACTTAGTTTTCTTATGACAAGTTTGAAGAATATTAAATTTTCAATGCTCTGGCAATTAGTCCAAAAAAGTGACTTTACCTTTCACACAGAATACTAGCTACTTTTGGTGGAAACGGGCTAACGAAGCACAAAATAAGCTACAATATTGCACAAGTACCATAAGTACTAAAGAAGCTAACCAAACCCAATAAAAATGCAATCATTGTGCTTGAGGGCACATACTTCTGCGTCTCGCAATCATGGAAATACAGCTGTCTAGTCTGTCTAGCTAGATGCTTAGTGTTTGCAGATGCTTAGCGTTTGCAGGCAACTGTCCTTTGCACGGGACGTAAGGTTCAATATTTTTATGTCTCACTTTCATCCAGAAGGACTAACCTAGCATTCTATTCTGGAAGCACACGAGTCTAGGAATGTTACCAAAGTGAATCGGTCCTTTGGGTCCGTAGCCGAACAGTCCGTAGTACTAAAATGGGATTGGTATTCAAGCCAGGCAGAACGCATTTTTGGTTCTAAAAGCCCTTGGTGCTGCAATTATTGCTTGTGAGAGTAGGAATGAATATGAGCTGCTTCCAATAGAGGAAGAAAAAAATCAAGTGTGAACTCAATATTTGTTCTCTCTATTGAAAGTGTCTGTTCATCATCAGTTATGTCAATTGATGAAGATGGTACTGCTGGACCCGACGCCGTTGTTGACTTGATGGTTATTGATGAAAGGAAATCCAATGGAGTTGTATTCTCACTTCGGTCCTCCAAATCACTAATGTGAGACCCTTCGACACCTTGAAACCCTCGTACATCCATTTTTAGCCCAGGTAATTGGGCTTATAGGAGTACGTAATCCGTTCGTCCACATCCAAACGTCTGTCCGTCGAGGATGGGACTGAATTATTTCAACAACTTGCAGACCTAAGACTTCAAAATTTTGCACACTAGTCCAGAAAGCGATCTTGTTGTGCCCGCCAGAAACTACTGGCCTTAGAAACCGAGATTAAGTGTGACTCTAAGAAGCAAGGAAAAGTTTGTTCGGGGCACTATAACCTTTAAATATGTCGGATTAAGCTTGTTTCAAAATTTAGGCATCCTGCGTTAACTCCAAAGCTCTAACGGGGATTAAGTATTGGTTAAAAGTTAATTATTGAACTTAGCACTCTAAGCACACAATTATGTACTTATATACCCCTAATTTTGTAGTATTATAGAACAAACTGTTGCTGCTAAGCAGGGATATCAGTTCATTCAGGCACTTAGCAACGACTCCTTAATTATTTTTAATTCCGTTTCAAATGCCACAAAAAGTTTTCAAACGATTGGATCTACCGATAATCCTCATAATAGGTGTACTAATGTTTATTATCTATACTAATTATTGGCTTACCTCAGTCTGTGTGTCCACGTTTGAATTACCCGCTTGCATGTTCTTTGTTCCGGGGTAAAGGTAGACAATCCTTACGGGATGGATACAATCCTTACGGTTTTTTCACCCAACTCTAACAAATGGAACTCAATACGCCTTTTTAGTAAAGTTTCCGAAAGCTTCCTTATTTTTTTAATAAACGTAGAATTGCTATGCCAGTTTCACGGAAACCGATCGGTAGTAATAGATAATTATGTGAGTGTGAGGACAGTGAGGAATATCTGATGTGCGGGTGTTTGTAATTAATGTTTTGTGTATAAATTTGTGTGCGTCAATTACCTGAGATTTCAGAGGCTGCTTGATGAAGGTTTTACTATTCAAGACCAATGTAGAAACATTTTTTAACAATAATAATGATAAGACCAGCAATATAAAATTGTTTTATATTTTTCTTCACCCGTTGATGACGTTTCTTGTGGAGTCGACGTCGTATTTGACCTTAAGTTCGTTGATGTAAGGGAATCCACTGGAGTTTTATAATCACTTCGGTCCTCCAAATCACCAATGCGAGACCCTTCACCATCTTGAAACCCTCTCATGTCCTTTTTTACTATTAAAAACCAATGTAGAAAAATTTTTTAACAATAATAATGATAAGACCAGCAAATTAAACAAACTATATTCTTACTCGTTGGAAACATTTCAAGTGCAGACGACGGCGTTGAAGAAGATGTCTTTGGGATCAACACAGTGTTGGTTAGGGGTCTGGAAACTTGAACCTGAACTTGCGAAGGATCCTGAAGAACTTGTGGCTTTCTATGAGAAAACTGCAAAAGCCTACGAATGCCAATGGTAGCACTAGCATCTAAGCCGCTTTGGTGACATAACCCGTCGACTTTTGTCTTAAAATAGACACCCGCACTCCGAATACACTCTTTGCAATTGAAGGGTTATTGCAAGTTTCTCCTGTCACTGTCCCAATAGTGACTGCGATGATGAAGGAAAAAGTTCTTGGAAAAAATCTCATTTTCTGCGTGTTTATCAGTTTTCTGAATAGGAATTTTGCTAAGTCTTTCCTAAATTAGAACTAAAAAATTAATGAATGTTCTCAGTTCGAGATGAATACAGAAAATGACCAAGATGTTGAGATGAATTCTACTACGGATAGATAAATGTCCAATAAGCCGAAAGGATGTTTATTTTGAGCTAGTTTTCAGTAGACCCCATATCAGGGGATTACATTACTCACGAGGCTTTTGCAGCTTTCATATATTATTGAAGGGAAAAATCTTGTGATCATTACATCTAACAACCTTATCCACAGTCTACAGTCTTCAAATTCTGGACATCGTGTCGCAGCCCATACTTTTTTCGTATCCTTCTAGTATGCAAAGATAACAGAAGATTTAAGAGAGGAGACTTTAACTAAAGTTTGAATTACCTGGAATCAGATGAAGCATGGACGCTTGTTGACCCTTTGCTCATTTCCGACAGAGCTAATGACAGTCTTTTCATCCTTAATTGTGTATTTTGTAGTTTGCCACGAATGGTAATCAATCTTGTTACCATGTATAAACTTGCGATAAATTCGTGTCGCCACTTCTTTTCGGATTGTAGTGTAGACACAGCGCTTGGGTGTTTTGCACTTTGTGTCCCTCTCTAGTATTTCATTCTCGCCATCATCGTAGCTGAGAATCACTAATATGCTCGTATGGTTATTTTCGCCCTTTTTGTAATGACGACACTCGCCAGTAAAGTAACTATTAGTCACTTGTCTAGATATTCGCTCACTCAACTTAATTTTCATCTTGACCTCTCAGTTTCAACTGATGAAGTCTGATGAAGGACGAGACCCTTAACACTATCTTTCACTCGATGTGCATATTTATTCCTTTCCTAACAGAAGAGAAGAGAGAAGTCAACTAAGACGCTTAGTCTCCACTTGTCTGTATGGACAAAAAGAAAGACTTTGTCCATGTCGAATATTTCTGCCTTGAAATGCGTGACATCCGTGTGGAAGCTGGTGGCTGTGTATCTTGTGTTGGTGCAGCAGTGGGGCTGTGTAGAAGATTCCGCACTCAGTTGACCTTATTTTGGAGGATGTAATGGCGCACCGAGTCTCAAATGTATGTGGCCAGACACGACTCATGTCTGCTGGCGCCAATGTTAATTGATTTTTGGGCAACTTTGAAACTCTGTAGCACACTCAGTTTTGCAATTATGTCTTAACTTCTAATTTAACCTCCCCCTTAAATAGCGTTTAGAAAAAAACAGCATAAAAAAATTAATTTTTTGCAAAATTTGAAAATTTTGAAACACCGTTCTCGGGTTGTCATCAGTTACAGGACAACTTCAAAATTGACATATGTAAGCTTATTGGTCGTACATGAAACTCTTTTTCCTCTCATGATTCTCTTTTCATGAAAAAAAGTTTCAGCTTGCCCTGGAACTGATGACACTAGCCACTAATACAGGGACGGCTACAACTCTAACCCGCCGAAAAGATTGTGTATAATTTAAAATATGGGTTTAAATTAGTTCAGCCAACAATTTGTTGTAACTTTTGAAGTATATTTCAGTGATCTCTAAAATTATGTTTTAATTAAATAAAATACTTCAATACGTGGAAGTATATGGAGTGAGTGACTGGGAAGGGGAGATGAGGGGAGAAGGAGCACTTGGGAATGAGTTCGTGCGCCCCTTCTCCTGCTCACAACCACCACCGAAGGCAATTAACCTCTGGCGCCAGCAAGCGCAAGCATGTCGTGTCTGGCCACACACGTTTGAGGTGACCCTCTGCGGCTAATCCGCAACTGACGATGTCCTCGAAGTGACAGAAAGGACAGAAAGAGCTTCGGCGAAGGAGTGTCGTCGCGTCGTCTTGCGTCACAAGAACACTCGTACGATGTCATAGCCTCAGTCAATGTCTAAAGTTACAAGCAACTCCTCGTTGCAACCAAAAACTTCAAAATACACTCTATGTCTATACAACCCACATAGTTTTTGATACCATTGGTACAATTCAACAGTAAAATTAATTAATTAAAAATTTCAATCAAAAAAGTTTGGTGGTATGTGTTATAGTGATACCTTTATTTCATACTAGAATAGTTCACGATTAAAGAATATGCCATATAACAAACAAGTCGATCAACGAAACTTTTAGCTTTTTTATTACGAGGCCTTGGAGGGTTTTTTCTTCCAACTTCCATTCTTCTTGTGAATGTTGAGATGATTTTTCAATGAGAGTGAGCGTGTGAATCGCCCTCCACAGATGTGACAGCCGTAGGGCTTCTCTCCAGTGTGACTCCGCAGATGTTCCTTCAGGGCTCCAGGATGGACGAATGCCTTAGGACACAAGTGACACATGTGGTTCTTCACTCCCAAGTGGGACCGAGTGTGGTTATCCAGCGACTGGGCGCTTTTGAGGACCTTCCCACAGCGCTCACAAGTGAAACTCCCCACAATTCCCCTATGCTTCTCCCTTTTGTGGCGGCAAAGAACTCCACGACGAGTAAACTTGGCGTCGCATTGGTCGCAGGAAAGGAGCGCCGAAGAGTCCAGTCGGTCTTTGTGGGCGGAGCGGATGTGGTCCTCCAGCAAAAGTTGGCTTCTCGCTCCTTTTCCACAAATGGGACAACTGAACGGCCACTCCCCTCCGTGGTCACGTGCTTTGTGCAGTCGCAGCTTATTGGCGCTCACAACTCGTTCCGGACACTCGTCGCATTTAACTCCGCCTGTTGAGTGTTTCGCCTCAAAGTGTTCTCGCAGCGTTTCTCCTTCCGCAAACCTAATGGTAATTAAAATGAACGTTGAGAAACTTCATCAAGACATTGCGGTCATTAAGTGATTTAATGTTAACTCACTTGACGTTGCACACGAAGCATTTTAATTGTCCTGAATGGGAAACTTCCTTGTGGGTTTCTTGGCACGTGAGGAGCTCCTTCTCCTCAGCAAACGTTAAGCTGCAGGCGCAGAGGTGAGTGAACTTCTCCGCGTGTTCCTTCCGTTCGTGTTGGCAGCGGTAGAATTGGCCCTTTGGAACTTGAACTCCACAGAAGCGACATGGCGGGACTTTCTTTCCTCCGAGGATTCGAGGAATCGGAGGATTGTCGCATTCTTCTCCCGCTCTTTCGGATTCTTTGGGGGGTTTGGTGGAGTGGGTGTGGAGGCGGAGGAGGTGGTTGTCAAGGTCACAGGCAGATTCAAAGCTCAACGAGGAGGGTAGGCAGAGAGAACAGGAGAAGGGAGCGTTGGAGGAGGAGTGAGTGACGTTGTGCGCGGTGAGGAGATCCTCGGAGAAGAACTTCCTCATGGGGATGCAGGAGAGGCAGAAGAATCGCTGGTGGGAGGAGTGGAAAGACTCGTTGTGGGTGGTCAGTTCGCGCGGACTCATCGACGACTTTCCGCAGATTAAAGAATAAAGGCGAGTTGCTCCTTCGACGTCGTCGGAAACTCCCTCAAAATGAATTGTCTCGTCGTGAGTGAACTTTTCGTCTTTCGTGAGGAACTTGAGGTCACAGAATCCACAGGCCCAGTAGTGTCCCTTGATTTCCCGGTCTGCGTCAGATGTGGAGCGTCTTGAATTCTTATTGCGACTCCCCAGAGGCTCCTCCTGCGTGTCATTGGAACAAGAAGCGTTGTCGACGTCTTCAGCGGACGAAAATTCACTGTTTAGATAAAAGAGAAATCAACTGTACACAATCTGATTGGTGGATATCGAAGAGACTAAATTCAACTGACCTGTCGTCGTCTTTCCCTGGATTGTCTTCGTGAGGAGGAGGACCCTTCGAATCTCCGGATGGACTGGCATCGCCGCGAGGACTGCTGTGCAGACACACCAAATATAAATTTAATTTTAGATGAAGGATTCTGCAGATGATTCATTTTTACTCACTTTGTGTGATCGCCGTTTTCAAGTTTGACTCGGAATAACCTCCCATCGTACTTCACTTTGACCTTCGCCACGAGGGACACCAACTGGGAGGTCACCGTTTCAAGGAGGACGTGGAGACGCTTGGCTTCCTTCAGGAGCGCGTGGCAGTCGACACAAAACACGGAGGAAGTCTCCTGGAGTGTAGACACGAAGGGAAGGTCAAGTGTCAGGGAGCTGAGGATTTCGCCGATTTCCTCCACCTCACCAGAACTCAGTTTCTCGTGTGCAGTTCCATCCGCACAGAAGGCGCACCCGGATGACCCCATTTTGTCGACAAACGTCGAAAACAAATCGAAAAGATGAAGTTGATGAGAACAGAAGTAGAGGAGATCAGCGAAAAGTAAACAAACACAGAGCCAGTCTTCCCGCCGCCTTCATTTCTCCCTCGTGTCTCACATTCCCCGAGCGAGTTGAAGTGCCGCTTTCCTGCTTTCCTGCTTTCCTGCATGATTCCATGGAACATATCAAATGCAATTTATTACACACACTCTATTCATTAATGAATTAATTAGTGATCAAAATTGAATTTTTACTCATAGTGTGAGAATTGAATGGATTAAACCTAAAAATCTCACAATTTTAATTTAACCATCTGGGCAGACTTGGAGACATTGAAGAGGATGAGTCATGTGTGAAGTAGGCAATGACGCACAAGCCCAAACTGTTTCTGAATTTGAGTGAAAAATAAAATAACTTCAGTTGCAAACATGATGGTTGTTAGTTAAAAGAATTTAAATCTTCAAAACTCATCTGATAATCTTTATTTTGCTTACCACACTGATATAAAATTTAAACTTAAAGTGTGTCATGAATTCAACCACAAACCACCTGCACAAAAATACGATGGAATTTCAGTGAAGAAATCGCATCTCAACCACACCGCATGGGTTTGTATTTTAATTTTAGTTTAAACATAATTTGATGAACTTAAGTGATAACGAGAAGATTACGTTGAGGAGTGAATTGCAACAGAATTGTGTTTGAAGGGAAGTAAAATCTCAACAAGAGATTCCACGTCATTCTGCCCGAATTCCACGAGCAAATTCTTCGTGTCATTTCGAGTTGCGTGGCTGCAATAAAGATTCATATTAATTTATTTAGTTCTTCATCATTTCCCATTAGATTAAATTCATTTCCGTGATTACTCGTGAAGGAGAATACGAAGAGAAACCTGGAGCTGTTTTAGGGACTCAACTTTCTTTGCGAATGAGTAGACTTCGAATCCCAAGTGGAAATCAAAATCCTCTTCTCCAGAGAAGCTCTTCAGTAGCCACAGTTTGGCTGCTTCTTCCAGAACAGGAATGTTGAACATGTGGGCGAATT
>JAQGAD010003228.1:0-10838 GCA_034696625.1 Isotomurus palustris
TAATTTACGTATTGAATTCATCCTATATTGACACAAAAAATTCAAACGACAGGCAACATGTGATTTCAAAAAACAAATATTACAAAATGAAAAACAAATCGGTGACATAAGCAAATATTATATCTTACCGGTCATGTTTGAGCGCAAAGCATAGATACAAACACGTTATTCATGCATAATTCAAACGTTATCCTTTAATCTAAGCATACACCGGTTTACTGTGCTTTCCTTTTAATGAAAGCTTTCGGACTTGTCATGGTTGAATATATTTTTCCATAAATTACAAGTAATCTTTGCTACAACTTACTTAAATAGGTACTTAAATAGATTCGTTGAACTTAAAATCTTGCATTACACATATTTTATTAATTGCCTTACCGCTGAAGATTAATGACTTATGGATGCACAGTGAACAACTTCTTGCAATAAGTTTTATTCTATTTCACACAACTTGGTCTGCTCATTTATTATTTCTATTACCCTTTATGTAGAGCGATATAACCTTAAATTTCACCCACCTCCATTGCTAAAACTTTATCAACTTCGCGCCCAGAACTACACCTTAATCCCTTATAAAACTTAACTGACTTGAAGACCCCTTAATTCGAATAAAAGTCAATATTTTCAATCGACATTACAACAGTGTTTATGGTTTTCAAAAAAGGTGTTATTTGGTTTTCTTGTAAAGAGTTTTTCGTCTGGATTTTCAGTTTCTTTGCAATTATTATCAATATAGTTTTCGTTATTACGTTCTAACTTTGTGTTTTAATTTTTGTTAGTGTATAAATGCTTTGTTTTTGCCAACCATGAATTATATTTAAAGCCTCCATAATCCGAGTCCAACAAAAAATTTCCCTTTTCAATTGTGTTAAATGACTCAAATTCAACTTAATAGTTCAAACTTACTTCAAATTCAAATTAATAACTCAAACGCAAATTAATAATTGAAATTCAAATTGATATAAATGTTCAAATTCTAACGGCTTCTGTAGTTTTTTTCCGAATAACTGTTAAACTCTTCGTGACAGTTTCTGGATATACCTTTCTATCATTACATTGACTTTAATAGTGTATCAGAACCTGGTCCAGTAAAAACACACACAAACAATAAATCAAAAGAAAATGTCGCAGCTGAAAGAATTGTTATTGAGAATGGATTCTCTTAGATTACATGGTTTGTAAAAATTGCAAAATGTTTCATTCTGACTATTTCGAGAGAAAAAGTCCCTGCGATAGTTTTGAACTAGTATGGTCAATGCAGACTACTGCATTGTCTGAAGTGCTGAATTTCTTCCTACGTTAGTTTTCTATTTGAAGGGTGAGAAAGCTGTACAAGTTGCCAATCATACAGAATATTCTGTTTCTGTTCGACTTCACTATGTTAAAAAGTAGAAATGTTGTTATCCTTGTCACAACGTGAATTTGTTGAAACATTCTTTTAGGATAATTCTTACCGTTCGGAATAACCAATTAAGACGGTTTGAGAAGGTAATTAATACGACTGAAGAGATATCAGCGTAGTTCCTCGAAATTTCACACTATTTCTCTACGTGATCCTAAAGCTGAATTCGACTGTGACTGATTGAGAAGGTGAGAGATGATGAAGATGTATCTCCACTACGCTCAGGTTTTTTTATTATTGTATACTTCTTTTTTCGTAAGTTATACGTTTTTAGTTCATTGCCTCCCAAGGACCGGCTTTTTTTTTCTCAATTATTTTGTTCCTACTGTCGTAGTGTGAAGAGTGTTTTGAACAAAATAAGATTTGTTTCTGACAATGTAACCTGTTCTTCACTGAGAAATCTCAAAGGTTTAAAATCTTTTCTTTGTGTTACTTTTCATCAATTGCTTATAACATTTTTCGGTAAAATTTATCATTCAAAAACTAAAATAAAAATTTAGCAAATTTTATCACATTTATTTCTTGTTGTAGAATATCTCAATGATTTCCCTTTCAGCCCCGGGCCTTGAGGTTTGGCAATTCTTTGCTACAACTTCTCCTGGTCTCTAATCCTGATGTGTCAAATCTAGTCCAATCTTATTCTTTGAGGACTCAATTTGTGCTTGGCGTTTTTTGGTTTCATCGTCAATCCAGTTGTAGTTGAAATTTCAATCTCGTCAAGTTGTTCCTGCACAATAAGAGTAATGGTGAATCTCGTCATCGGTGAAATTGAATTTGAAGTCTACATCTCGTCAGGTAGTTCCTTCTAGTACTGTTGGTTCCGGCTCATCATATTTAACCTGCTAAAAATTCAATTCATGGGATCTTACATATGCATTCAGAATACCAAATGTCTGAATTTTTGGTTATGAAATCGTCTCAAATTCGATATCACCCAAATCCGGTCGAGGAACTCCGAGTACAAATTTCAATGAATTTGAAAGCTCTCGCTTCTCTGTCTTAGCTATAGAAGTTGTGTTGCCATCCTGGATTTAGAGATTAAACTACACTTCGACACACACTTAACACGGTGTGTAGCTCCAATCCCTACTATGTATATGTGGCAGCACAAGTCTAGTCGTGTTCACTCAAAAGTGTACCTAGCCAGTATGCATTCCCTACAGCCGACTGCATCCTCACACACCTTAGCACTGACATGAGAAATTGCATGTTTGCAGTTGCAGGTTAGCAGTTCCATGATGATTACGCTAAAGAAGTGTTGAAGATAATAAAATAAATCTAGTATTCAGGTTTATTAAGTTCGATCTAGAAAGAACCAACTGATGAAACTAAAAGATCAAATATTTCTAGCCGGATGTTAAATGATGAATAACTGCAAAGTGACTAAAATAGATGCTAAACTATAATGAAAGTTCGGATCCAGGACAGAGAAGCTCAAAAAAATATTATTAAGGAGTGTTACTGCTTGTTACATATTTCAGTGGACCATTCGGTCCTGATGAAGCATTTAGAGCGTCCAACGGAAGTTGGAAGCAAAAAGTAATTGCAGCATCATCTTTTATCAACAAAACTTCGTTGATCAGCTCGTAAATTTTTCCCACTCTCGTTATAAGACAAAAAAGATAAAACATCATTATAGGAGAAGAGAAGAAAATAGAAATATGATATTAGGAATTTTATTCTTGCTATTTTGCTTGACGGACAGAGCAGTTTATGCATCTGCTGCTACATGTTATTGTGTGTCGGTTGATTCTTCCCATTTCAAATAGCAAAGTAAGTCGTTTGTCATAAAAACCAGTGTAACAAATGACTTTTTATACACTTGTACAAGCCCTTTTTGCGACTTGTTGTCGAAGACACAACATTTCATTCGACTATACTTGCGAAATCTTTCTATTGTTTCTTTATCACAATTGTTTTGGCTAGTGATAAGATTTCTTCTATTTTGTAAAATTTCACAACCTATTTTTATGCAAGGAAACTGTTCGTTCGTAAGTTTTCGTCACCACTCTAAATCACGTAAAGACTAACATATATCAAGTTGGTCTGGAAGTAGATATGACTGTAATAAAACTGCTGTGAATCAACGGACCCTTAAGTCTTGCCAAGGACCCTTTTTGCACTCCTAAAAAGCATCCAAATTTTAGAAAGAGATGCGACATCGGCTCCATAGAGCGCACTTTCACTTCTTTGTTAAGGCTCTATTGTCCAAAACTGGTTGATAACCGTTGGCAGAGGAAGTAAAATAAATACTGGGTTAGTTTTGCTACTCCCCTATTTTAGTTAGTTTAGATAGGAACTAGGTTTATTGCCATGTTAAAATATCTTTATTTTATCATACGCTAAGTATGTAGCAGAGGTAACTATGTAAAAAGACACTTCAAAAAACAGGAATTGGCATAGTAAATGTGTATCTCCTCCCTGAGTTTTAAACCTACGACTGTAAAAAATATCAAGAACTGACTACAAGGAATTTATCTTGATTTGATACTGATAACATTTACAAATCTTAGTTTCGAAAAAGTAGCCCAGTAAACGTAAAAAATCCTTTCTCACATTCATTAGGCTTTATTAGTTGAATTCTACTGCCAACGGACGTAATCAACCAGTTATGGACAATAAAGCCTTAAGAACCAGAGAATAAAACGTTCTTTAAGGGTTCTCCTTGATTTTATCCTACAAGACTGCCTGAACAAAAGAAAAAGGTTTAAGAGGAAGGGAAGCCATCTGGATTTTTGGCCAAATTTTGATAATTTAAGACTGAGAAAGAGGAGGAGATTTCCTACTCTGATGTCTCATCTTCTCCGTCTTGACACGCGCACACGTGCTCAGACTCTCCCCTCCTGAATTTAAAACTAACGGAAAAGGTAGGTAACGACTGGGAGGGGCCAACTCGATTTAAGTCCCTACCAGAATATGGTTATGCCTACTTGGTTTTTACTTCTGATTCGAGCGTATTTTATCTTCTTTAGAAAGCTGCATCTCAAACAAACTCTCTCGCAAGTTTATGATGAGTGTAGTTGGTGGGTTGATCATGTTGTACTTAGGCTCGAAAGTTTTTGGTGATTTGGTATATCTCGTCGTGACGTCGTGAGTTGGTAATTAAATTTACTACACATTTTAGTTCGCATGTGTCGTGTCGATCGCAAAAATTCCTTCATCAAATCCAACTTTTTCCATTGAGGTTGTGTTTCTTAACAGTAATATACCACAGTAGTTTATAGAGTATATCCGATTAATATTAGAAATCCTTTAAAATGTGTAACCTACCTGATTCTTAATTTTACGAAACAAGGTCGTCTGATTGGCCCTTTTCCCCTACAAATTAATGAATCCAGTTCCTGTATGTTAGGTTGGTAGTTACCTGAAGTAAGAACGCTACCGGAACTAGTATGCGTACGCTTTGAACATTCATTTTCATCCCCTTCTGCGTGCTTTGATTGATTTGATTCCAACAGAAACTTAGTTAGTTAGAAACATAAGTTAGTTAAAAGTATTTGCAATCAATATCAACAAAAAATAAAGGTAGTATTTCCTAGGCAGTAAGAAATTAATGATCACCTGAATCATTGGTTAATTGTTCACTTTATTTGAAATCGTCAAAACCGGTCGAATGCCCTAACTTTACGTCAAGTTCATCCATTTCTGTGTTCAGTGGAGTATCTGCTTCGGCAGTAAGACCAGGAACAGTAACATTTTCTTTTCTATGCTCATGAGTTGGCACAGTGTCTGTGAACTATGTTGGTTTAATCTTCTCAACGAATGGATTTTGCAAATGCAAAAATTCATCATTCAAATTTGCGTAAATGCTTCTTCCGCTCAGGGCAATTCCTTGTGCCAGTGGCATATCAGTACAGTATTTTAGCTAAGAAGTTTCATCGCAAACTTCAGAAAGAGAATTCTCACGCACTTCAGAAATTTCTTGAAGGTTTTCGTCTAAGCCTTTCGGAAGGGAAACTCATTAAACAATATCGTGTATTAATATAAATTGTCCGATAAATTTATTCCACAGAATATAGGACACTTTATCTTAAGCTTAGCTAACCTTTTTAAAAACATCTTCTGAAGGGACGAGGTCCGCATAGCTTCATCAAAATACATGCTTCTGTTGCTTCTGTCGGTGGTGTACCTGTGGGGGATTGAAATAAAACAATTTAAAAACAATAGTATGAAGGTAACATCAACAGTTTAAATCAGAAAAGAGCTTATCGAAATACCCTTAAACTGTGAGTTTTGTTATCGTGTTGTTTCAGATACAATAGGCGGCACTTTATCTGCTATAAAATTTAATGTAGGTCCCTTGGTATCAGGTTCCAGAGAAGGATTTAAAATCACACATAACTCACTATATTTGACACTTTGATTCATTGAATCTTGAAGAACATTCATTTTAGGTGCTCCACAGATGCAAGGATGCGGCTGGTCTTCTAAATCACAGTCCTTTTGCTAGGGCACATACTTGGCACTTTGGGATGCTTTTATTCCCTAATGAATACCCTGTAATTTTAAACAGTTTTACAAAAAAATGTTTTTTAATAAAAATAGTACAAATTACAGTACTTGACTGCTCAAATGAATTACAAAGGCTTGCCAGAACATCTAATCATTGTGTCGTATGTGTATGAGCAAATAATCCTGCTATGCTCTCTTTTGAAACGGATTTTTGGGGCTTTGTTGGATCGATCGAATATGGTACTGCATCAATGGTGCTATAGGGTTTGCTATTCTGTTTCGCATTGAGTTTCTTTCTTTCAATGAAAACTTTACACGTTCAGTAAAGCTAATTATCAATTGCTCACTACCCGAACAGAAGATACTGACATGCTGGTAGAGCGAAGGAAGGGGAGGTGCGTAAGGGAGAGAGATGAGGTGGAGCTAGAGGAAATACCGTATTCGCCGAGTGTTCCGTGCAGCTCTTGACAACTGCTCACACTAATCAACACATATCGGTGGTATCACTTACATGCTATTAAACTTTCTTTTTGGTGGTTGGGTATAAAAATTATAGAAATAAAATGTCTTTTTTCTTAAGGATTTGAGTTGCAGTCCAATAAATTCATCGGTCAAACAGAAATTTGAGCTCACAAAGAATGACCCTTCGAGCACACAAAAATTCTTGGCCAAATGCTGCTGAATTTTAGCTTTCTTTTCTTAAAAAACTATACTGATAAATCCTGCTGGTCACGTTTACCGGGTAAGGGGGAAATGTAAGGGTTTAGAAGAGATTTAGAACTACCTGGCTCTTGAGATTATTTTTAGCTAATCATCAAGGTAGACTCACCCATCTTAAGGTAATTTCCTCCGTTATCATCAATATTGTTCACAAATAGTTAAAATCCAAGATTAGAATTGTGTGGAAAACTTTCTTTAAAGCTGAGTGCGCAGCTGTGGAAAACGCTTGTGTGTTAAAGTGAACTCGGGAGGAGAAACTATTCTGTAAAAACAATAAGCTTAAAAATTACGTGCATAGTTTGAATGTGACTGCAAAGAAACCTGTTGTAAATACAAAGGAATTGAGCTCATGATCTCAAGTTGATTGATTTATGTCTACACGGACACAAACTAGTGCGGAAATTGTGGGAGCGTAAATATCTATATACTAAGGTAGTGAAATCTGTTACATAGCTACGTTTTCGCCAAGATTCTACGTCAAGCAACTCAAGCCTAGTGAGACGTGAAACAAGGTGAGTTGGTTTATTATTTAACTCGCTGAGATCAATTACGAATGAGCCATGAGTCAATAACTGGCGATTTTTTATTTCCAATTTGATCGCTTGCAGTCCTTACGGAATTCGATATTAAATTCAATCCGAACCATATAAAGGGTTGAAATACCAAACTCTGCTCTCTATTATCTCATAAGAACCAAAACAAATTCCTTTTGTTTTCGAAAAACGTCCTTCTCACCTTTTTTAACTTTAACTTATTTAAAAAGTGTTTGTGTGTGGTGGAGGAGATGGTGATTTTCGGTGATCCCATTACGTAGGCATTTAAAACAGACTCGAAATTTTCTCGTTTACTGTGGTTCGAGCTCACGATCGGACAACTGGCTGATTGGTAAATCAGAGTCGTAGTAGTCTCTCAGTAGTCTTTAGAAATTAGAGTCCACATCCAACCTGTATTGATTTAGATTATTCATAATTTTTTAGAGGATTTATATTTCTATTTGTTTCACATCATAGTGATTTTAGCATATGTGCATCCTTTTCATTGTAAGCGTTGCTAGTGGCAACCAATTACGAAGCATCTGGGAATGTAGAGCGTGTGTCAGGAGCAATTGCATGTTCATCCTGACGTACGAAGTAAAGGTTAAGTGTTAAAAATTGTAAAGGTTTATGGGTTCCACTGTAATTGCGGAGTTTTCAGAAGAGAGCATCACAGTGTTCTCTTCTGAAGTAACCTCGTGTGGTTCAAAAGTACCAAATGCCAACCTTTTCCTCCTCCTCGTACTCTTTCACCTCACCAAATCCTACGCAAAGCTTTCTAGTAGCTCCATGTAGCTCTCACGACCTTTCCCGCACCCCTAAAATCTTCTCTTCCGCGTCTGCGAGATCCTCGAGCTCATCAAATACTCCGCAATCAATATGCAATGCAATACTCTCCGAATCTTCTTGTGCAAGCTTCATGTCGCCTTCGACCTAGTCAGCAGCACTTTAAACCTTTTTGTCGTGTTGGAGTGTTTCTATGTTCGTATGGAATATTCTTCTAAAAAGCAATTTTGGGTAGAACAAAAGTATTTGATATTTACAACCCTTCCAGCTGAATTCCATTTTTGTTCATAAATACCTCTAATGGGGTTAATGGGATTCAATCTCATGTGTCTTCGCCCTTCATTAGCTGCCAAATTTGGGGCCTCACAATCTTCAGCTGTCTCATACTCCTCACGTAGGACGTGGGGAATTTCATTATTTGATAACTCATTCAGCCACTGTTCGCAACTTTTGACATGAGGTTCTTTATTTGTTCTCTTCCGGACACTTCAAAAAATACAAATTGGCATAAAAGTGTATCTCTTCCCTCAGTTTCAAACCCACGACTGCAAGAAACATCAAACACTGACGACACCGAGTTCATCTTGACTTTATAGAGATAAATTTTGCAATTTTTAAGCATGCTCTAAAAATTCAGCCCAATAAACTATAAAACGCAATTTTGTAAGATCTGAAAAAATTCGTCGATGATTTTGATTTTGACGCTCTTTTACATCACCTGTTACTCAAACGTCAAAATCATAAAATACGAATTTTTTATATGACTTCACTTTTACTTCGACACTTGGCATGGGCTAGCTCACCAGATCAACTGCTCCACCCTTCGGTTTTTCGATCGCAAACTTTTTCCCCTCAAATTCAGTGGAAATAAATAGTGTAGCGTGTGAAGCAGCAGAAGCATAGAGCGGTGGATTGTGCAAATTAATGTGTGCTCATTAATGTACGAACCTATGCCGATAAAATTACCAGCACATTTTTTAGTCGCCAAGCACGAGGGAATTACAAGTGTAATCATGAATTTTACTGTCATCTAATTCGTTAAGACGGGAGGAATATCACATCATGGGAGGTACTGTAAAGGTAATAAATGAAAGAGGTTTATCATTTATATGCTAACCTGAATAACCTAACCTGAAGTAAGTTCTCCTTGTTGTACCAGGTTCAATTTCAAAGTGCACAAGGAAGGATTTACATGCTATCCTAATTGATAGAAGCAAGAGGTACGTTAAATAGAAGACTAATAATTTTAAATAAACTAAAACTTTACGGTTTTGAAGGACGTGGTTGAGAAATGAATTTCTCAACGAGGAATTTCTGTCCCATTGTGCCCCAATTCTATGCCACTTTTCCTATGAAGCATAGATTTTGCGGCAAAAAGGACAGAAATTCCTCGTTACTTGCACTGACTGTATCTGCTCGTTACAGGTCTGCTTGGGATCCTTACTAATAAAATATTAAAATATCCATCGAAACCTCCTCGTCTCGTACACGATACCCGTGGGTCAAAATTAGGACTCGTTCCTGCCATTCGGAACTCAATTCTTAAATCGGAGGTTACTTCCCGTCATTTGGGAAAGTTCCAGTCGTAAGGGAATCCCTACCGCCATTCGAAACCCATTTCTACCACACGTAACTCATTTCTACCTTTCGGGACTCAAGGCTCATTTATCTCAGTTGAGACTCATACTGCTCAGTTGAGACTCATACTGCTCAGTTGAGACTCATACTGCTCAGTTGAGACTCATTCCATTTAGTCTGGACTCCTTCCCTACTTTCGGGACTCATTCCCATCATCCGGCAATCTTTCCCGTCATTCAATAGAATTTCCCAGCATTCTTGACTCTTTCCCGTCATTTAAAACATTTAAAAAACTTCTTCATTCTGTTATTCTTGACTATTTGCTGTCATTTAGGACTCTTTACCGTCATTCGGGACTCTTTGCTGTCATTCGGGACTCTTTACCGTCATTTGGGACTCTTTTCCATCATTCAGGAGTCTTTCCTGTCATTCAGGGATCTTTTACTCCGTTCGGGACTCTTTCCCGTCAATCTGAACTCTTTCTTATTATTCTGGACTCTAACCCGTCATCCGGGGCTCTTTTTTATCAATCTGGACCCAACCCGTCATTCCAGACTCTTTCTTATAATTCAAGACTCTATCGCGTCATTCGGGACTGTTTAATATCATTCGGGAATCTTTTCTGTCATTCGGGATCCTTTCTTGTCATTCGGGACTCTTTCTAGTCATTCAGGGTGTCTTTCACATCATTCTGCATTCATTCCCGTCATTCAGGACTTTATCCCGTCATTCAAGTTCTCTCCCGTCATTCGGGACTTTATTCCGTCATTCAGGACTTTATCCCGTCATTAAGGACTTTATCCCGTCATTCAGGACTTTTTCCCGTCAATCGGGACACTATTCCGTCCTTGGAGACTCTATTCCGTCAATCGGGACACTATTCCATCCTTGGAAACTGTATTCCGTCAATCGGGACACTATTCCGTCCTTGGAGACTCTATTCCGTCAATCGGAATTCTATTCGGTCGGGACGGTTTTCTCCTGAATTCGGGAAACATTGGTGCTATTTGTAAATCATTCCTGTTTATTCGGGACTCATTACCATCATTCGAGACTCATCCCCGCCATCCTTTGACTCGTTCCTGTCATTTGTCATTCGGGAAAATAACACACATCGCAATTAGTAATGCGCATAAGTTGAAGACACTATGCCTGTCTCACTTTATTCCACAAATTTCAGCGCCCAATTCCAACTTGGACAGACTGACACAAGCCAATTATGTATATAGATATTGTGAGCGTGACAGTGGGAATCAATATTCAGTTTGGCCGAGATTGGTTAAAAGTTATTTAATCAATTATTATTCAACTTTAAGTCTCAAATTAGATTCCTTAATCTTACACACCAAACTACACACAACCTTCCA
>JAQGAD010003229.1:0-10838 GCA_034696625.1 Isotomurus palustris
TGTTTTTAATAAGTCCATTAAATTGTCAATTGTTAAAGTCTCAAGTTTCCCTTAGTCGTTGTCCATTTATTAGTCATCGGTCCTTCATATTTGTATCAAGTCGAACGGTCAGATCATATATCATTTTAGACGCGCAAGGGCCTGCACGAATCCGATTTTAGGAAGAGCTGTTGTCGGCTAGAGACAGTCTCGTTTCCAACAGTTCCACATGAATTCTTTATATATATATATCGTCTCTCTGCCAGAATAGATTATAGAAACTCAGACTGAAACTAAAGCTGCTATTTCTGCAACACTAGCAGTAATAAAAGACTGCGTGACATGTTTCATCTTTAAATTTTTCCATCCATCTGGTGAATACTTTTGAGTAAAATAAATAAAACTAATGGTGGAGAAAATTTATCAGTCTGAACAAGCAGAGTAGATGTGGATCGAGGGAGAGGAAATGGGAAAAACGATATAGTTCGGTGGATTTGGATATGACACAAATCACACACATTTTTAATTCTGTGCTCGTGTAAAAAAGAAGTGACACAATATATATATTGCTTAAATCTGGAGGAAAGCACGAAGTACGTTCGAAGGAGGAGGGTGGAAATTTAGAGTTTTAGAGAGATGGCTGTTTTGGCATTCAACTGGTGTTTCTACATTCTAGTGGCATGAATGAATATATTATATTTTTATCCTCCCGTCAGATTCGTCCCGTCGTAACCTTTCACACATGTACACTTAAATCTTGAGCATTCAGATGTATTATTCTCCGGGTCTTTGATTTCTACTCTATTGAACATTAAAATGTGTGTCTCCTTAGAATCGATTTGTGTAGTGTGTGAGCGTGTGTTTCTACTTTCTATCACTTGTGTGCACCACGAAATTCACGAGAGAGGTAGAATAGTAATGAGAGATTGGAGAAATGTTGGAGCTTTTACTGTCAACGGGCTGTCTACAAGAGAAGTTATCTTTTTGGAAATGGAAAGTGTGTGTCTGTGTGTATTTGTCTCCCAGATCTCTCTAGTCGTTTGTCTATAATCACGAGTGAATGATCTGTCTTGAGACTTGGGAACCTTAACACTCAAAAAGCTCTTTCATTCTGTGCTCAGACGTAAAAGCTGTGTTTTCTGGTCGTTGAATTAGAAATTATGTACCCACCTGTCGAGTTTCTCTTCGTGTACTGCTTGTAGAGTGCAGAGCTTAATGAAAACCAAATTTGGATGGGATTTCACCTAAGCACGATTATAAATTGAATCTATTTTTAAACCACGATGTAAGATATACACATAATACATAAACCTAAAGAACGATTGTGATCGTACGTGGTAGTAAAAGTGACGCAAATATGACAAATCACATCTCTGGGACTTTAATCCTTTACTTTCTATTTTCTAGATTCCCATTCTCGTCCGTGTACAATCTGAATGCGGGACTCACTCAGTACTTGGAATACAAACCACATTCTCCACTTAAGGGGAAAGAATATAAAATTCCTTCAGCACTCGTAGTTCGCAGTTCTTACTTCCCTCTTAATCTCACACTTCAACTTTCACTTCCATTTTATTCAATATTCCCAACGCCTTCGGACTTACAAAGCTCTCTGTGCTAAGAGTAGTCCATAGATTGGAAGCCGATTTCACACTTAGTTTTATACAGAAACATATTTCCATTCGTATAAAAAATTCCTATATCCCCAGTTGTGTGAAATCTAATAAGATGTAAGTGAATTTTCGCAAATTCAGATGAACTGGAAGAGGCATCCTTTAAATTTACCAGCAACCGATTCAATAATGTTTGCAAGGTGGAAGGTAGATTCTGTGGGATCAGCTCAGTCTATTTTTAAATTTTAAATCCATTACCGAAGAAAGACTTCATTATGTCGACGTTTGGTAATACAAACACTAAGCCAATTATTACACAAGGAAACAACTTAATTATTCCATTATAGCGAAATTTACTGAAAAACTAAAAACTAAAGCTCCACGTTATGTAATATATAATGAAGACTTCCACATGAAGAGTATTAAATTCTAATAAAAGCCATTTACTTTTCTGGATTTTGAAAACATCACTGTGAGCTGAAAAGCAACGTGAGATGTGGGATGACTTTTAAAGTCACCAAACTTCCCACTACAGACACACACCTACGTGCAACGTGACATTGTCCTAATTAAGGCCACTTTTAATCTAATCTAATTAATGGAATTACAAAACTTCAAAACTAGAGCAAGTAGAACTAGGGGCTTACGTAATCTGCGGCGTCTGTGTCAAGCTAATCATCTGATGGAAATAACGAAGATGGATATTAGGGGTTTTTAAAACATTAAATTCCAACCAGACTAAAATGCTAATTGAACACATGGCACATGGAGAGGATTTATAAGTAAGTACTCCATAATCTAATATTGATACCTACGTAAGCTGTTTTGAGCTGAAGATTCCATAAATATTTCATCTGAGGTATAAATGATCCACCGTGTAATCGCATTGAGGTGCTTGTGAATTCCCACATCAGAGGAAGGAAGGGACTCGAGGTTTCATAAGGTGTTTTTGAAACGATAGATTTTTTTACAGACACTTGACAGTATTTTAGATAATCCTTAAGATGTTCTTCGTATGAATGAATATGAGGAGAGGACTTGAGAGAGACAAGAAGTGTAAGCCTGAGCCTGAAAAACGAGTCGGGAGTGAAATAGAGGAACAAGAAAAATCTCTCAAGAGGAATGAATTTAGAGTTGGTGGAAATGTAAGAAGTCCTCTGAGGATCTCATTGCAGCACTTTGGATTCGGTGAGTAGAATTCACCGAATTCATGGAAGTGTGAGTGTGGAATAGTCGACGAGGGAATCAAGAAAGCTGGCTGGACAGTGAAAGTGAAACCGACCTGCACTCAGCAATAAGACGGGTTGTTTCCTTCAGGAGACCTCCACTCATGCAGTTGTCTTTTTCAGGACTGCTGGAGTGCGAGATGAATAGCAATTGAATGCATATGAGTTACTTTTAAGAGATTTGTATTCCATCTGGAGACAGAGTCCATAAAGGTAACGACAAAAAATAGGAATATCGACCGGACCTTTATTCTTTTCATTGAACTTCATCCACGCAACAATACGGAGCTGAGCCTTGAGTGTCGATTCACTGATTTCATTACTTGACTCATTGCTACTAAACGGAAATCACAAAGCAGACACGTTTCCACAATTTATTCAAGAAACCGTCGTATGAAGAAGCTATGATGTACGGATGTCCAGTCGTAGGATTGATGAATTGTACAAATGCTTTGTTCAGTCTGCTTACATAGTTTGTCGTATCTCTGTAGTTTTACCATACAGAGGAAGCTTTTTAGTTGCTTTGGAATTTATCTCTGGCATTTATCCGTGTAGACATTTCAGGCATTGGTATTGGTTTTATAGGCGCACAATTAATTTTTGTTTGATATCGCATACTGTCTATTTCTCTGGAGAGATTGGCTGTTGCTGTTGGGAAAGCTGGAGAAATAAAATAAACTTTCACTCACCTGTAAATTAGCAAGAAACTGATGAGCATGATGACAAGTGCCGAGCTGAGGACAATTACTACGATCACATAGCGGGGCATGGCTGCCGAAAAGCAAATAAGAATAGATTATTATCACGATAGTGTTCATTATTAGTCAGTAAGTGAAACGTCTTTATGGGAATGCCTTGTTAGTCAGGTCATGGGACGTTTTTTTTTCATAGAAGGGAACAATGACAATGACAGATTAAAGTGGAAAGCGTAATTTACGTGGACTGTTTCCGTGAGCATTTTAGAAGCGAAGTTTACATTAGTTTACAATATACGAGCCATTAATTGCCATTGGTTCCTTTTCAGGAATCGATCAATTTATTCTTTCTTGGCGTGGATAATTAATTGCCTGTAAAATATTCCTAACTGTTTAAAACGTAAGATGTATTTTTGATTGAAAAGATTGTATCCGTCAATCGAAGGAATTGAATTGGAGCAAATGAATCTTGTGAAATTGAGAAATCAAACGAATTCTGCGTATCTAAATTAATAATGCACCATCAAAGATCAAAAGACTGAGAACAACATTGTTTTCCTGGAGATTGGAAATTGAGTAAGTGTAGGTAAAAAATGAATCTGACTTTTCCAGGAACAACTGATGGATAGACTTGATGGTATTTGCTTAAGGAAAGGAAGATCCTCCGAATTGTGAGATGGTGAAAGTATAAAATTGTAATCTTACTTGGGCATCCTGAGCCATCAAATCCACATTTTGGAGTGTCTGGTGGCCACGTATCTCGATTCCCCGTCCAATGTATCTTTGTTCCATCAACGTCTATGATTGATTTTGTCTTCCCTGAATAGTGAGCCACAACCTTAAAAACAAAAAACTGCACGTCAAAGATTTTCCCTGGAGAACAAAGGCTTTTTTGTTCAGTAATCATAATCCCCGAATTCAACGAGCTACATTCAAACTTTATATTCGTATAAATCGCACGGATGACGGTCGTATAGATGCCACAAGACACTCATCAGCTTTACAATCTTCAGCACAAATTCTCCACAATGATTGGATTGTGTGTGTGTGTGTGTGTGCTTCCCACAAACAAACTAGAAATCTAGAAATCTACAAATCCACAATGTAGCCCGAAAACTTACATGAAAAATTCCAGACTCGGGATCCATATCTAGAAGTGAGTAGTCAGCATTTCTGTCCCCGTTTTTGTCAATGCTCACGTTCCCTGTTATTCCTGAAACATGCAACAGAAATATCATGAGAGAGTCAGCTTGAGACAGCAATTAGTGTCCCTTAATGTGACTTTATTGAAACATTCAGCTCCCGTCTCACGACCTGCCCGTCATTCTTCTCTTGCATAATGAGAACTTCCTAAATGTATTTGCTAAAGCGTTGTGTCTAAAATTTCCAGTCTCCTGACTCCAAAATTCTGAACTAAAGAGCTTACGAGACCTTACAGTTAGTTACCAGCCTAGCATAGCTTTTATATAATATACTCTAAAGTACTCTAAACCAATAACCATCAAGAAATCTGTCTTCATAATTATAGAGAAAAGGAAGTTCCATAAAATATAATATTATAATCCCACGCTCCACACTGTAATAAAGGTCAGACCTCTGCGCATTGGTACTGACTCATTATCTCAGAAAAACCGTAAGAAATCACGGATCCTTACTGAATCTTCCAAGACAACAAGACATTTCTGGGAATCTGTAAGGATCCCTGTGCATCAAAGGCTTTCTCCTCCTTAACACATTTCTACAAAACTGACTCTGATCTTTACCTTTATCTGGCCCTGGCGTTAACGCATCAAAGAAACATCAATTTGTCACCGTTTAATTTAAAGACAGAGATGGTAGTGGTAGTGTATGAATATAAAGTATAAAGTAGAATTGGGGATTTTTTCATTGTCCTTTCAGTGTCATTGAGAAGGGCAACCAAAAGGAAATTGTTGACACTTGGACCTTAAATGATTTTGTGTATTACGGGGGAATTCATGGCCAAATTTTGTTTGGAGTCTCACTCACCCTGAAAGGTCTTTCCCCACATTCTCCGTGTTATTTCCGTTCCATTTCTGATATCTCCACCAGCCTCGAGTGTCTCGTTGAGGGCTGTCGCGTACAGAATGACGGCGTCATAAAACGCCGTTACGAATGGATTGACGGGTTCATCTCCATATGAGAAGTTGAATTTGGAAATGGCCTTCTCCTTCACCATTTGGTCGAATCGGTTGTACTCGAGACTGTCTGGGGGTGGACGGACTGTCACCGTGAGTAAAGCCTCGTATGCTTTCTTCGCCCGTTCGTTATTCTCTTTCGTGTCATTTGTACTCTCCCAAGGTTTATATCCTTTCTTCAGGCTGCCAAACAAAAAGATCAACACTCACTGACCAATTTCAACCTCCCAAAGCATTCTTGCATCATAAACAGACTAACGCTGAGTGGGTGTGGGAGTGTGTTTTGGATTTTCGACACACGTCGAATCCGACAAATATAATACAAAAAACAAATACGCAAATACACAACATACAAATAAGTATATTGCTTTTCTGTCACAGAATTCATACACTAGGATTTCCTATAAGCTCTAGTAATGATGCAATTTCATTATACCACAGAAGACATAATGTCTATCCACCTAGTTTATTTATTCATGATTTCCTTCTTTTCAAATCGCGTCTTTCCTCTACTTCCAGTGAATACGAACAAAGCAAAACAAAATGATCAATAAAAAAATCTCTTCAGCTCATAAATTTTTATCCCACACGCACTGACTGAGTGAGTCGCACTACTTAAATCGCGTGTGTGTTTTTTGTTTTTTTACAGAAAAATCTACGGGACGGTGGAAACGATTTCAAATATATATATTTATCTGTGAAATATATTCTTCTCACTAAGCACACACATAACATTGTGTCACTGCTTATTTGAATAAAATACGCGTGAAGCGGGTATAATTATATATGGGAATCTTCAGGCTAAGCATTTGTTGATAAAAAAGACAGGAAGAAGACTTACTCGGTGAAGAGTTCGACGTTGAAGAAGACGTACTCACCGGATGACACCATTTTCAATTCTTCAGCTGCCAGAAGTATTTCCCGAACCTTTATCGGTGATGCACAGAGAACCACGACTTGGTCCATAGAAATATGAATACAATTGGATACATTCACTTACTCCACTGCTTTCTTTTCTCATTGCTTTCACTTTTATTTGTGTGTGTATAAAACGTGTGTGTGTGTGTGTGTGTGTGTGTGTGTGTGTAATTTTAAAGTAAATCGACAGATAATACAAAGCACTCAAACACACAGTTACCTACCCATTTGTGAATCATAAGCATATTTACACATAAGTAGTAAAAGCAGGGCTGTAGGTATATATGTTCGGTAGAAAGCAAATAAAGTGTGGAGAGGCAACATGCAACAAATCTTTTAGAAGTTTCTGTACGCTTTGACAGCATCAGATGGTTCCTCGTGAGAAGAGAGACAGTCGAGTGAAAGCGAACAAACCCACACGATCGAGTAAATAGGCGAGTTATGCTTGCGTCCAATTCTTCTTGGCTTTTTCTCGTTTATTTCTACTGCCAACACTAGCGAGCCTATTCGCTTGAGGCCAAACAAAATTGAGTTTAACTTGCCAGTTGAGAGTTCACAATTATTTAGATGCTTTGAGAAAGCTCCTACTGCCCTCAATCTCTTGTCAATTTACTTTATTCCTTCGTTGAAATAATACATGGGAGTGTTTGGAGTTCACAGTTGATCAAAGGGGTATATCGTTTGTTTGTACACTTTTAAAAATTCACTTAGAGCAGATTGGAGGTTTCAACGATCCTTAATAAATATCTATGTGGGAGTTGGCAGCAGAAGAACTGCTGTATACAGCTTTCACCTGAGAGATTGAGGGAAGAGAAATAAATAGAGTGAAAGTTGTATGAAAAAGCGGTAACTGCTTCATCAAATTGTCGTCAAACAGAATTTACTCTTGTGTGTCGAAACTCGAAACCTCGAAGGTCAAGCTAAACACAGAGACAGAGACAGAGAGAGTACTTAATGATTAATAGCTTTACCAGACTCTCTGGCCGCCTCCTGTAGCCATAATAAACGTGTCGGTGGGTGCGATGGCAAGTCTCCTTTCATGAAAGAAATAGCGAGACTGGTGAATTTGATTCTGCCACATTAACGAGCAAATGAGTGCCGTTTCCGTTTGTGCAAAGGCGATCGGATCTGTGTGACGATTTATTCAGAGCTCGCCTTTTGTGTCGGCAGTGTGAGGACTCTCAGGAATTGGGCCATTGCTCTTTAAATCTTATGGTTAGTGAAAGATAGGAGACAATGTGCAATTGGATTTATGCCAGCAAGTCAATCATGAAATGTCCCTCTCCCGTTAAGGACACAAACGGATGCCACAAAAGGGTATTTCTCCTTTTTGAATGTTCCCTACCATCGTTGACCGTAGACACTATAAGAATACTTCTCTAAGGAATCTTTCCGGTCATCTTCATTGGCGGGCGGGAAAAGGCGGGAATAGAGTGAAAACAATCAACTTTTTAACCCTGAATTGAAAATAATATTAATTAACAAATTTCTACGCACTTTTACTCTACCAGTCACTTTGAGCTGCTTACCAGTCGAGCCTAAGTAGTAATACTACCCCCCATGTGTCAATTTAAACTTCTATCACTCAAACTTTCGAATAAAGCAACTTCACACCTAAGGACTCCCTACACGTCTACTCCAAAGGACCATCCACAGACCACAGCCGAGTCTTCTACTAACGGACTTTAAGGAACTTTAAACTTTCAAAGATAAGTTACACTTTTATGGTATATGTCACCCGGCTAGTATCAATTATATCCGTTTGGACTCCCATAAGATACTGTCACCAGAAATAATATCTTACAGATATGCCACTATCCAGAAGTCCCCCCAACCAAACTGCAAGTCATATGGACGCTACTAACACTGCTCCTCCTCAGTCAACTATCACTCTGGAAATCCTTCACGACAAGCTGATGGCAGAGTTCCAACAACTTCACAACAACCACGCAAATCTAAGCATAAAAGTCGATAATGTTTCTTCCCAACTACTCAGCCTCCAGGATGGACAACGGGATCTTGAATCCAGAACCTCAACACTGGAGTTTGAGAACATTCAACACAAAGAGAACCATGACAAATTAGTTAAAGCTACTGAAGAGTTAGAATCAAACCTGAACGATATAAGAAGTGACTTTCGGGAAGAACAAGACCGAATCCGACGACTAAACAACATCATCCTGTTTGGGATACCGGAGTCAGCTGAAGGCCTAACTGCAGCCCACAAAATTATGCGAGTTTTACTTCCCCGAAAGGAAACTTCCATCGATGATAACAATAGAGTTGGCCCCCCTAACTCCATAAATGCAAGACCACTTCGAATTACTCTAAACAACACCACCGATGTTAGATCAGCACTATCAAATACTATTAAATTGAAGGATAATCCATCATTCAGTTCATTTTACGTTCGAAAAGACATGACTAAGAAGCAAAGGGATGAACGTGCTGCCAGGATAACCCGAAGTCAGAGTTTGAGTCAATCCCAGAGCCAGAACACCACGACTCGGAAACGAAACTTCGATGCGTCGTCGTCATCGTTTCCAGCCCCTCAGTCAACAAAATATGCACGTCTAAACACCATCTCTTCAAATGATGTATCCAACACAGCTTCCGACCCTTTCGCTTCACCTTTTCCTGTGGAAAACAACACTCCAAATGTATCCGTCCCAAATAACACACCACCGGATTCAATGGAAAATTGACTAGTCTATAAACAAACGAATCCTAAGATGACCACAACAATTGCACACATTAACGTAAACTCGTACCTGAGTAAAACTTTCCTTGTTCTTAATTTTATTCATCAACATAACGTTGACATTCTTTGCATGACTGAAACTAAACTTGGCGAATCTGACGTCTGTCTTCTTGTTCCAGGATTTATCCTAATCAGAAAAGACAGAAAACAGGGTGGAGGTGGTGTAGCAATTCTTGTAAAAGAAAACCTGAAGTTCAAGGTGATTGACCATGACAGCTTTGCTACTTCTGACTAGCCTTTGGAACTACTTACCCTCCAAATTCAGCTAAGAAAGTTCAAGTCTTTTGTAGTGTCTTGTGTCTATCGACCAAAGTTCCACTTCACCAATTCTGACCTACTGGTTATGGAATCACTTTTTAGATTCCTTTCCTCAATGAAATTTAATTTTTATGCGTGTGGGGACTTCAATATTCATTTAGAGAAACCACACCTTCCCGAAATCAAAAGGTTCAATACCCTACTTCGTAAACTTGACCTCCATGAAACAGTAAACACCGTCACAAGAGAAAACGCCCAACTCGACCTAATAATTACTAACTCCAAATCTGAACACACATCCTTTGTCGTTGCAGGACTCTCTGACCACAGAGGAACTTTAATTACCACACCAATAAGACAGACAAAAGCACCCAACATGCGAATTACTTTTCGACGCCTAAAAAATATCTCCGATGATTGTCTGCATGAACAAATTGAAACTCACATGAACCTGCATATGGAACCTTTCCTGACAATTGACGAATGCTACGCTAAGTTTATCTCTGAGTTTACAACAGTTGTCAATCGTGTTGCACCAGAATTAGTCAAAAGCATTCCTATTAGACCTAAGAAATTGCATGTGTCTAAATCCACGCATGAACTGCAGAAGCTTAGAAACAAACTCTTAACAATGAACCGGCATCTTCCTGCACTTACACTTAAAGCCCGAATTAAAGTACTTGACAAACATATTAAACGATCAATTTTGTCCGATACGAAAGAGAGTCTCAACAACGAGATCAATTCCAAGGGTATTTGGGAAGTAAAAAAGAAGCTGTTTCACGCTAGTAACATTCACACAACAGGGTTGTTCGATTGTAATAAGCTAAATGACCATTACTGTTCCATTTCTAACAAACCTGTAACACTTGCTGTCCCCCCAAAACCTTCTTGTATTGAAACAACATCCAACTTTACACTAACAACCCTCAGCACTCTTAATGTACTGAAACTCTATACTAAACTGCACAATAGATACAAAACATGTTCCGACCAGACTGGTTTTTTCCCCATAATGCTTTCCAAAACCATTAACCACAGGAGTGTTCTAGGCACCCTTACGTTTCTTATAAACCAATCTATTCTATCTGCTTGTGTTCCTCAGTGTCTCAAACTTAGTAGAGTTACCCCCATTCCTAAGTGTAAGCTTCCAAAAGATCCAGGTGACTTTCGCCCTATTTCTGTACAACCCTTTCTTGGTCTGGTTCTTGAGAAGTGCGTTAACAGTCAAT
>JAQGAD010003230.1:0-10837 GCA_034696625.1 Isotomurus palustris
AGTGGAGTTTCGGTTTCTACAAAGTTGGATTCTCCAATTTTAATCCTGAGAGGAACCAATGAGACCATCAACCTTCGATTGTAAGCGAAATAGATATCTCTGGCTATTGTTTTTCTTAACCTAAAAAGGGTTTTCATTGAGTGTGACCACAGACTAGCACAAGAAGTTAGTATCATCTCGACTAAAGTCAGAACAATGAAAGCACTCGAAAGAAAACAAGAAGTAAAATACAAATTTAACAGACCCTTTCCAGCTATGCATATATACAAGAACATTACGGGCACAAATAAAGCTGGAAGAATACATTGCGAAAAGACCCTGATCCCAAATATTAAATTAAACTCGTTCGTTAGAATTCTAATTTGGTTATATTTTAAAATAAGTTTAGCAAACCAGAAGTTTCTTTTTTGCACAATGGCCAAGCTTTGATTGAGATGCTTTACATAGCTTGAAAACGATAAGGCGCCTACAAGGAAGTGATAATATCCTACAGTCATGGCATGAGCTGCAGTTTGTGTTGTAATCAAAGGGATAAGAACAACAGAATAGAAATATTTCAAAACTTGCACAGATGTGTAATTCTGATAACTTGAAGGTATTAAAAATCCCGGGAAAGGAGGATAAAAGAACAGCCAGAAGTTGGTGATCATGTCGAAGCTTGGAAATCCTGGCAAAATAAGGTAATTCTTCAGGAGACAGTCAAACTCCCATAATTTAGTTTTCCAGCATTTGAGATCTAAAAATTAATTGAGATTCAAAAACAAGTCAATTTAACCTCATTAATTGATTAATTGATATGAAAACAAAGAACCCTACGAATTTCTTTGTAGCCAACCAGGTTCAGTTCAAAACGAAGTGTTTTGTTTACTAGTGAAATCATGTCCTTTTTTATGGAATCTTTGCAGCCAATTCGAGAGAAGGTATGGAAGACTAGTCTATTGATTAAAATCCCACAAGAAAATAATATTTTGACATCTGTCATGTGCGCAGAATTTAATCCAAAGACTAGCGATACTAAAAGGAGGAACATATGAAACCTTTCCAATTGTTGACGTAAAATAATTGAAGGTGAGACCTTAAGAATCTCAAATTGTGAAGTTTTTTCATGGTATAAATAAAAACAGCTACGCACAGTTTCACAGTGTCTTAGGTGACACAAGAATGGTTTCATTAGTGCGAGATACATTTCAAACTGATTTCTTAATAAAAAATTAAGTGATGAAACCAGTTTTTAACAACCTAGCATCTTTAGAAAAATAATTTCCTTTTGTGTAAAACTAATCTTTCAAACTTTGAAATTCCAATTCCCAAAATCCTCTTCAATGTGATTCAATAGGTTTGGAAAATATGCAAGCAAACTCGATCTCTCTTGTGTGTAAGCAAATCAACGACGTGACAGCTGTATTTATACAAGTTTTAAAAGTTAATTCACTTCGTTATACTTTTTTCATGTCCGGGTCCGGGTCAGGTACTAACATGTTCAAAAAGTACCACTAATAAAATATGTTTTCAATAACTTACAAGGAAGTCAGCCCACTAGTTTAATTTCTTAGTTTCCGTGGTTGCCTATTTTCTGTCATTGGCAGTGTGACTGAGCAGCGTTTATTCTAGTTCCTGAAACCCCATTCTTGTTAAATTGCGAAATGTTTTCATCATGATGAATTTTTTTCATAGTCTGAAAGATAAGAAGCAAAAGTATTGTGCATGTCTCAATTTAGGTTGACAATTATACTTCTTGTTATATGACGTTATGAATTTTTATTTTTGTAGGAAGTAATGTATGTTGAAGCAAAACCAATTCAACGAAGTTAAAATCACCTATAATGCTTTTACAAACAGGATATTAATTTTCAATATTGCAATTCTTTCGATCGTACTTAAGATGCAATCAAAAAATTCGTGTTGTATGATTATGATTGGATGCAATGTAAGATTCCATCGAATTCTTCACAAGTGGTTGTTCTTACTTGATTTGAAAACCTGACATGCTTGATCGTTATAAATAAAGCGATAAAGCTAAATTATCGACTTAATTTGTTTGTTTGAAATGAGAACGGTTGCATCTTTATTCAACGTATTATTTCAAGTTTTGGGTCGAATCTGAGTGCAAAGTAATCTTATCTTGGTTGAGCTAACGTAAACATGAGGTGTTTCACTATGTTGTAATACTTGTCTGAATCCTTAAGCAGCTATGATGCGAGGAATACTTCTGAAATACTTCTACGCCTACCTCCTGCGATGTTGTATTGTTCATTATTATATGTAAAGATTTGTCTACATCTGCAGTTTTATGATAAATCCGAGGCCAAATTTTACATCTGAATTGATACTCTAGAAAGCAAAGAAGCATCCAAATTCTTCACTAAATTTTTGAAGTAATGACAAAATAGAAAGACCGCAATAGTCCTGTATGACTTTAGCCGTATCAAAGGCATAGCTGCTTAGCTAGATGCTTGATTCAGACTTTCCTGAAATTCTAAAGCTAACATAAATAAAAAGGAAAAACATCTGTATCAATTCCGAAGCAATCGAAATTTGGGTGCATACATAATTTATAATCCATGATTTTCCAAATAATGTTTTGAATTTCTAGATCAAGGTCTAAGCGATTTAAAAAACCCCGAAGCTTTTACATAATGGCAATGTAATAGAAATCCTATAATTTTAACAAATCAACATTTGTCCACCTTTGCTTTTAATGACATCGGACGTTTAGATATAAAATATTTTACAACACAAAGCAAAGTTCCAGTTCCAAAGCTTAAACAACAGCGCACGCAGTAAGACACACTAAAAAGCTCAACGCTTACACAAAGAATGTCTACGGTACATACAATGAATAAAATTAGTAGACTTGCGTTAATTAAATCAATCAACAGTTAGAACGATTGAAAGCAGAAGATTGTTGGCTTTTCAGAATATGAAGTCACTTGCCCTGAACGCTTTAAAGTTATTCTACACAAAATTACTCCCATTCCCACTTCCGTATTCATTTGACCCAAAAACAAATCTATTCACACAACAAACTGGCATAAAAGTTAAACTTCCATTTCTTAGTTTGACCGTTTTAGCTACGTTACAGTTATTCTTTACCCCTTACAAATTGTGGAAACTAGAAGCACGAAGTACCAAAATATTTGAATCTGAAATTGAGAGAGTCCAGGTTGTTGTAGGAAGTATCATTGAGCTATGGCTGATAATTGCTTTTGTATACATCAATAGCATTATCAAAGACGCGTCTGCGTGGGCTGCAATTGTAAACACGTGTAGCGTCATTGAAGAACGATGGAACAAAAGATTAGGTAAGTCTGTAAGCTTTCTTCTTAAACAATTAAAACACCTTTCCATTGTGAATCAGCTGTGTAGTTAACAAGCTTAATTGATTTACGCACCAGGTAAAGAAACACGGAGCGTCAAAATCGCAACCCACAAAAATTTGTTCTTGAAACAAATGTTGAACGACAAAGATGGACTACTGCTTTTATTCTTGAACTCTTCCATAAGTGCAATTCCAGCATTTACTGCAATGTGCGTGTACCTAGAATTAGATGTTACGCATTTGGTTCTCCCATACGCATTTGAAAATTCTATTCTTAGCACAGTGCTCAAAGTTGTTACAAGGTTTACTATTAGTTTATCTGCTTTTATGCATTCCTGGGAAGTTATTGTGAGTGGATTATCCATTCTACTTCTTGTGATTATTCCTCTTTTGAACCTAGCTGATAAACTGACCTCAATCGTATCACCCCCAGACTTTAAGTTTGTCGTATTTCTCCAAAACCACAATCACATCTCAAGGAATATTTTTCAACTGAACAATGAAATTTATTTAGTAACTTGCGGGGCAACATTTTTGCAAGAATTAATTCCTGGACTTCTGTTTGTATCACTATTTGTAATTGTGTTTGTGAACTACGGAACTATTAAACTATTCAGTACTCTTAAACTTCCATGGTATTTAGTTATGCCATTTTCAGCAATTGGTTTCGTGTATTCCACCAAGATAGCTTATATGAAGGCAGCGTCTCTTTATGACAAGTCCTTAGATTTCAAAGTGAAAGCACGATACATTGCAAAAACAAAGTGGATAGTAAAGAAACTCAGGTCGATTCGTCCAACAAGGGTTAATGTGGGCGACTACTACTTTATTAAAACTAACACCGTTGGTACATACGCCATGTCAGTAGTAAAAATGACTATGGACAGTATTCTAACATTTTAACAAACTCCTAGCTTCTCATGGTTTCTACCATTAGTTTCCATACGAAGAGGAGAATGTTAATATCTTTTTGCAGAAAATACTTGAAGCAATATTTATTTAATTATGGAAGTTACTTACTATACGTTGCAAAATAAAAAGCTATATAAATCAAATCAGTTTCTTTGAAGTAGCTCTTATTAAAATACTTCCTAAAATACATTCAATGCATTGCATGTCCCATTATACCATTTGAAACTTAAATTAATTACTACTTCATTACTCAATGTAAACTTTTATTTGTTTCGATGCGATTCCATTCAGTTAAAAACTTGAGGCCAATTTCATAGTGAAGGGGAGTGGAAGTCCATGAAAATAACAAATCCAGTCAACAAGTACGGATTAACCAGTGACCTGAAAATGACTCCAACCAGAATAAGTTCCATTATAGAGGAGTATCCTTTTCGAAACATCTTCCGTCCAAACTTATTGTTAGTATTATTTTAACCTCTGAACCAATTATTTGCATACATACTCAACAGCTTCTGTTCATACTGGTACAATACGTGGTAAAACAATAATTGATTGTCAGTACACTAAGGAAAAGTGCAACCCGCATGAGGTCACAATGGAAATTAATTTGAAACACAGGCAGCAGGCAGTTCAGTGTTGAAACTCGAAGGTTTCACTTTGACTGACAGTAGAGTTTAATCTCACACATTGCAATAATTCCAGTCACCACAAATGATCATTAAATCATATTTAGAAAAGATCTTATCCATGGAGCCGAAAATAGACTTGCGCAATTTCCTGCTACAGGTTTAATCAAACTTCTTGGAGTTGGAATTACTTCCAACTACAACTGGGTTCCTAAGTAATATATTTGTAGGTTAAGCAACCTTTATTGTTCATTAGGATTTAGTTTTATTCAGAACAACTCTGTGATGACGCCAACATCAAACTCAAATCCACGTAAAGATTTAGCAAGCATAAAACTGTAATTAATCCACACTTTCTTAGGACTTGTTTTTGGAAAGGAGTGATAAGCTTTTTGATATGATGTGTCCTTTCTTAAATTGTTTATTTTTGGTCATTTCGTTATCTGCCCAAAATGCTAGTTCATTCCTGCATTTTACCATGATGTGATTTTCCTTTTGATTATTAACTCATCAATTCGTGCAATCCCAGTTTTTGGGGAAATGTGCGTGTGTGTGTGTGTTTCGTGTGTTAAGGAGCTGAGTAGAAGAGAAGACTTTTTACCAATACCGATGTTCATACAACATTTGCTATTAGAAATATGACTATTTTGAAATTTAAATACTGACCTTGATATATTAGCTTTCAAAACTATTGAATTTTAAACACCGTCTTCTTCACCATTATAATGTGTGATAAACGTACAATGTACCTAGCACCAATTTAGTCCCGTTCGTAATTTAAATCTCAAATTCAACGAATTATTTTGTCAGATTTAGCTCTTCAGATACGGGGACATTGTAGACTGTAATCATAATTAATAGAGCTCGACTTTTTGAACTACAAAATTTTAAGCGCATAATTTACATAATGTAGTACAGTAATTATTCTTATTAGGGTTATAATCATAGACTTTTATAACCTAGAACTTGCGTAATTAGCAAGTATATATTACATATGCAAATAGTAGTCCCTTATCGCAAAAGCTATATACACTGCACAAGGAAATACCATATTTTAATTAATTTTAAATTGTAACTTCTGAAACCAGAGTGGCTGAAAGGGAAAGGGATATAATTTAAATTTAAGTACACTTGTTTATACAACTCGTAATTTTTTGTACAAAATATTCTATTCTTAAAAACTTCAGTTTGAAACAGCCCACGGAAGCGTGAAGTAGAGTAATATTCTTTAAACTTCTTGAAAGCCAAACTAAAGATGAAGCCGCCTGTTCTGTTTGCCTTGAAATGTTTCTACAAATTCTTGTGTCCGATTCCCCTTTTATATTAATTCAACTTCAAAACAAATGTATTCGTCCAACAAACAAAATTAAACCGCGTTCTGCCATTTTGTACTTTAACATTTCTAATCATGTTCCAACTTTTATTTATCCCATACAAATTGTGGACTTTACAAGTGCGCATGAATTTCGACTCTCAATTTAAAAGGGTTCAAGTTGTCTTGGGATGTCTCGTGATGCTCATGTTCGTTGATACATTCATAATTCTAGACAGTTTCGTCAAAGACATCTCTAGCTGGCCTAAGGCAGTAAATGTCTCGACCGCTATGGACACGCGTTGGAGCAAACGACTGAGTAAGTTATTAAGCGCTAAGTAAAACACAGCTTAATGGAACTTAATTAAAAATTTCACAATTAATTGATTAATTCTGTTTCCAGAAAAAATAACGGGACAAAGTCAGATAAAACCCGAAAAACGCCGAAAGCTGCTTTCAAAAGAAACACTCAAGGACACAGATGGACTAATTCTTTTGTTTCTAAACTCCTCAGCATCTCTCATCCCATTTTTTGGTTTTTCATGCGTGTTTTTGGATTTAGACATTACCCAACTGATTCTTCCCTCTACACTAAACAGTTTTGAAGTTTGGAATGCATCAAAACTATTTTTAAGGTTTCTATTCTGCATATCTGTTGTGATGAATGGCTGGGAGATTTTAGTAAGTGCGGGATCCATGATACTCCTTGCGCTATTCCCTCTGCTGAAATTAGTGGATGAGCTCACATTAATGTTATTGCCAGACTTTAACCACATTGTATTTCTCCAAAGTGGGAGTTCAATATCACGAGAGATTTTCCAACTAAGCACGGAAATTTATTTGATTACGTGTAACATATCAATAATCGTGCATAGGCTCGTTCCAGGACTTCTATTTGTGGGAATGTTTATTCTCGTCTTTGGAAACTACGGAACAGTCAAATTATACGATACAATGGAGATGCCGTGGTATTTACTAATGCCTATGTCATCTATTGCAATAGGGAACTTTATAAAAGTATCGTACTCAAAGGCAGCGCGTATTCATCAGAAGTCAATGGAATTCAAAGTGAAAGCCTTATACATTGCAAAGACCAAGTGGATGGTTAAGAAAATCAAATCTATTCGTCCCGCGAGGATCAGTGTGAGTGACTATTACTTCATCAAGAATAACACAACAGCTACGTACTCAATGTCTGTAATTAAGATGACTATGGATAGCATCCTGGCTTTCAAATAGATTTATAATTCAGCTATACTTAACATTGAAACAATTAATAAGGTTTTGATTAGTTTGCGTTAGAAAATTCAACCTAAAATATAAATAAATATTCCTCATTTTAATATTCGAAACTTAAATTATTTACTACTCAAATTCAAATACAACTGTAATTTTATAGACGCGATTCCAAATCTGTTAAAACCTCGGCTCGGCTTTAGTTACTGCAAACTTTAATTCTAAAACAAAAGAATTGCTGAAATAGTATCATCGATACAACAACGAAAGAAAGTTTGATTAGTTGACCGTTTAGCATAAAAAAATCCCCCAAAATTAATTCGAAACGGCCGAATGGATTTAATGTTCTTACTCCAGCATTTCCTTTGCATCAGGGCATCACAGATCTTCATACATTCCACAGTTGCAAATGACTTCTCATGGATATTAACAACCGTAGGCAATAAAGCTGATACCAAAACAACAGCTAGAGCAGATATGAGTGGCAGTACTAAATAAAACGGCATGGGAATCATAGAATGCATCTTTAAGGTACCATAATTAGCCACAACTAGAATTATTTCCCCAAAAGTAATTAAAAATGTTGCGATATAAGTGCAGTTCTCATCTATGATCGATTGTATAACTGAAAGCTCGCGTTGAGTCCCAAATAAAAGTCGAAAGCGTTTCTTAGTACCTTTCCATGTTAATTGTCTGCATTCATTTAAGAAAGACGCGCTACGGAGGCTGTAAGTCAGTGTGAGGTCAACTATATGCAAAACTGACAATAGTAAAACTAGCGAGACAATTAAGATTCCCCATGCAATAAAAACAGTTGCGAAATCAATAACAATCCTTGTCACCACCCCAAGGAAACGAATTGGAATATAGTTTAAAGAATCCAATCCAGTCAATCCAATTAAATAGTAAAGGGGATCAAAATCCATGAAGATAACAAATCCAGTCAACAAGTACGGGTTGACCAGTGACCCGAAAATAATTCCAATCAAAATAAATTCCATTGTGGAGGAGTCTCCTTCTCGAAAAACCTCGTGTCGGAATTTAGCTGGAATTTTTACAAAAATGTAATTAAATACTTCGACTTCTGAACTAAATATTTACAAACATACCCAACAGCGTTTGTTCGTACTGATACAGTACTTGGTAGAATACAACTGGTTGTCTAGACACTGAAGATAAATGCAACCCGCATGCAATCACGATGGAAATTAGTACGAAACAAAGACAACTTATCATTACACTCAGCACTTTGATACTTTTCGGAAGATTCGAGTTAAGCTTTGCATTCAAAATATTAATCACAACAAAAAGAAGTATATGTGAAGAAACAACAATAAACAAAACATGGAAAATTAATTGCGATGCGAAATTTCCTTTTGTAATGGATCTTTGAGTGTGATTATATTCAATTATATAATTCTTTGGGATCATCATTTTGTAGAAAAGGTTCAGCTTTTTCCAAAATTCGGTAGAAGCCATTTTGAAATATTGTGGTGTTGATAGTTCGATGAGTTCACAAAGACAGACAGAATGCAGTAGAGTTTAATTGCGAACTTTGAAGCAAATTCAGTCCCACAAATCAAAATTGGATCTAATCTAGGCAACCAAAAATACAGTTCTGCAATGTCCTGCCAAATGTTTAATCGAACTTCTTGGAGTATGCATAACTTATTGCTGCTCGGTTGCTTAATGATATGCTTTTAGGTTAACCAAGCTGTATTATAAATTAGGTTAAGGTTTTGATACAAACGACTGCTAAGAAGCCAACATGAAACTCATAACCATGTATAACTTTAGCAAGCATAATATCATAACAATCATCAAAACTTTCTTGGGACTTGGCAAAGGAATGATGATAAACTTTACGGTATAATCTTCCTTCCATGAATTATTTATCTTTTGTCATATATTAGTTTCGACATTCGTGCTCTATAGAAAATGTCAAAAACAAAAAGTATGTAACTTCTATTGTATGGAAAGTAAGGTAATAATTCACATTTAAAATTCAGTGAACTTATTTAAGCTTTCAGAATTAAAGGCACATCTGCAAACTTGTGGACAATTCTAATGAAATTTCGTTGAATTAAATATTAATAATGAAAATCCCAGATGCAAGTTACTTCTTCAAGTACCTTCCAATTTAATTATTTTTCTGCTTTACTGAAGCACCAGGATTGAAACTTAGAGCCCACGAATGTATTTGTTTAGTTTTATTTAGGTCTAGAATATGTTACCTGTTTTATGAGGAATTATTACTTTCGTTTAAAATATAAAACGTTGTCTTCCATAGTGGTTGCCTTTTCATGACATGCATACATAATTCCTTCATTTTTGTGGGCCCAAGTCACGAGTTTTGTATTTCCTGTAGTGCCAACGGTTCTAAAAAAGATTATTGGATAAAATGTCAATAGAATTAAAATGGAAGAGATTGAAAAGCAAAAGCTCGTGCAAAAGTTCAATATTTCTGAAATTTCACTTGGATATTAATACGAGTTATTGATTTACTGTAGTTTGCTCCATTGGGGTTAACGGATAAATAAATAATGATTTATTAGCATTACAATCGAAATATGAAACACTCGTCTTCATAAAATATATACTTGAATGATTTCGCATCCACATTCGTGTGTTTTAGACATTTAGATTTTAATGGTTTACAAGATGTAGATGTGCAGTTTACATTTTCGTAATATCTTCCAGATGATGACAAACTAGATTTTTTCCACCCTGATGAATGACATGATGGAGTATAGTGGATTGATTATCTGAGTCCAGACCCTATTTTTATAAAGGCTCATAAGACTACATTCAACATACGATAATCATTGTTTAAAAATTGACCTTACCACTCCCACTTACGTATAAAGAAGTGTTAGTTAGTTAAGATTCAAAGCTATCTTCCTTGTTCGTTAGGCAATTAGCAACAGCGAATCTACAACAGACACAGATTACCTTTAAACCACAAAAAGTAGTTTACACACAATTTTATATTCAGGCTGTTTAATTATCGCTTCTTTGATCCACAAGCTTAAATATCGGAGCAAACTAGAATGCAGCCAAGGTCTATTCGAAAATCATTATAACTATTTTATTCTTCAGAATCTGGGTTCAGTTTGTTGAAATATTAAGAGGAGACCCTGACAATTAACCTGACAACAAAAAGTCAAATTAGATTGAAGTTTGCTTTCACAACTTATATAATGCAAAAACCGAAAGCATAACTCAACTAAGAGGAAGAAAAAAGTAATGAACAATTAACCTCTAATGATCTAAACCAAGAAAGGACGAAATCAGAATAAATTCCTTAGAAGAAATCAGAAGGTTGTTGTAATTTTGTCAGATGAATTACGGTAAAAAACAATAGTGTCCAACAGTTTATTCATCAGTTTTAAGCACACAAAAGTTTGTGTATCTGCATTAAACCACTAAATT
>JAQGAD010003231.1:0-10828 GCA_034696625.1 Isotomurus palustris
GTGATTCATGCGATTGTCCCACTCCACCTGGATTCACTTTTGAGTCCTTTAAGGAACGATTTCACAGGGGAAAGGTTGTAGGACTTTTGTGTGCACTCATGACGTACCCAATTGCATTGCAAGATGACGAAGCTATAATCGATATGGACACAATGGATGAATCAAAAGACTTTGGAGAGATGCTGCAGAACGTAGCTGGAGGAAATAACATTATGAATCCCCTTGTGACTCAAAGGGTTTTAGAGTTAGTGCAGGAAATGTATGAGGATGGAATTATTTGACTGAACAAACTTAATTGCTAATCCACAATGTTAAATTACGGCCTAACTATCAAAAAAAGTTTATGCAATCTCTTCCTCTTGTCAAAATTGGGCACATATAGGCACATTAGTTAGCATATATCATTTCCAATTAGAAATTTTATCAAGTAAATTTCGGGACAATAACGATTATTCATTCAGCAGTTGTTCATTGTTCATTATTTAGGTAATATGGTCATTTAAAAAAAATTGAATCAACGTTGTTGTTATTCTGCTTAATTGTGCAATCATTTGACGCAAACACGGAAAAGGGTTAAATAATTTTATAAATTAATTCCCACCACAAATTAAATAAATGCTAAGCTATTTGTTTAACTGAGATGACTTGGTCTTGGATAATTCTTCCTGCACTGAGACAAGTGCCATCTCAAGAATGGTCTTGTTGGATTTCCTCACCAACCAACACAATAAACAAACAATGAGGAGACGAATTTCAAAATCTTTTTAAATCGACGCTACGACCTCCCGAGTCTATAGTGAAATAACAGAATACGTAAACAATACTATTGAAGTTTGCGATCGATCGCAGGTAGAAATACAGTGCAATTTTCCAAATCCCAGAGAAAGGCTAATCCAAATTAATTCACTATGCTTTAATGAATGGAAATCCATCCTTTCCCTCCCTTGATTCATAAGAACTGAAGTAAAGTTTAGCTGTTGTGCACAGAAACGAAGCTGGAGTATTTTCTCTGTTGTAACAGTTTATTCTAATTCTTCACTCTGAATCAAAATGCCTTCTAATTACAAAAAAATGATTCATTATCTAGCTCCACTAATCTACGTGTGTAACATTTCCTTAGAAATTTTAAAGCTGATCTTGAATATTGGAAAGTCAAGAAACACGAATGAAAATGTCCGGCAGTGTCGAGTACTTTAAATTTTATAACGAATTGTGTCAAGCTGCTTGAAATGACATGGTATATCATTTATTGGAGCTTTAGGAATTTAAAGATAACGAAAGGGAAAGCTTTAGTGATTTTGAATTATTCGTATTAATTTAACATTTGTGCCACAAAAACTTCGCTGAATTTAAGGCGATGATTTTGTGGCCATGTCATCTTTAATACTTAAATTTAAATTTAAAACCTGAAAGTCATACCTTTGTGTTTTTATCTGGTTACTAGTTTCTACATCGAAATTGACAGCACACATTTTATTTAACGCGTACTCTACTGGAGCAAAGGCGGATTGAATTTATTTACACTGCAACGTTTCGAGCCAGAAACAGGAAATCTTGCTTTAAATATTCAATGCGTGATGTTTGTCACTCTTGTCGATATAGTACTTAGTTATTGTTATTAGATAAATACAACAAATCTTTGGTACCTTGCTTTCAGTTCGAATGGCGCTGTTCTTAACAACAGCAACTAACGGGTTTGCGTTCATTTACGTCAAAAAATTTTGTATCATAGAGATCAGCCTACTTTATTCTAGAAAATATGTCTTATTCAGAATTGGCATGGAATGGTGTCTCTCGCTACTTCGCTATCTTAAAGAATATTCACTTTTTGCCACCCATTATGTGGGATTCTACCCGTGGGCAACTTCAAGTTGCTCCTAAGCATCCAGTACTGTTGAGGAAATTTTCAATCTTGCTTGCAGTTTTGTACGGAGCTGGTATTCCAATATTCATCTTTGGAAGGGAAGTATTTTTAAGCCAAGAGGAAAGAGAACACAAATTGAGTATAATTCAGACTGTTCATCTCCTAATCTACTTCTGTGTAGCAATACACGGAATTCCAATTTTCTTTACATTCCTTCTCACTGGCGAGGACCTGGCCACTGGCTTTAACTTCCTAATTTCCCTGGAAAAGCATATTCGAGGTACAATTTATTAAATCATTTATTGTGACACTTATTTTACTCCTTCTAAATAATAATAACGTTTGTACAGCGCACCAAATTACTTGCAAACGTGTAGATGCAAAACTACGAGTGGATTTAATGGGAATTGTGATGAACTGTGTTGGACCTGGATTGTTGATCCTTCCGACTGCTACATTAATTATGGTTTATATTGATGCAGACTTTGGAATCCTTGTTATACCTCAACCCTATTCATTCGTAGGTTACCTTCTCCGACAGCTACTGGCTGTAATAGCTCTTTTTGAGCCCCTTGCTACGATAGGTGCAATGCATGTGATTCTGATTACCTTGGTAGGGCATACAAAATCGATATACACTCACTTAATATCGTACAAAAGATCCCACCGATCAAGGGATACGTTGCAGTTATTAAGGACTCAAAAAGTTCAGAATGTATGTTTAAAAAATCGCATCTCAGTGAAATCTGGTGACTGTCAAGTATCAATTGACACATTTGATGGATTCAATGATCTTCAGCTGTACAAGCTTTCATCGTATTTCTTCACCGTGGTAAACAAAAGCATTGATGTATGTGCAGTTTTTATTCTTTTCCCTGGTTTTGGACTGGACGTTGCATTAAACTACACTGTGCTCACATGCTTTCATAAGATACCAATTAGCTTTTACCTTCTATATCTCCTAGCAGCCATAATTGTTCCGACAATAATTGCGTGTGAACTGCCAATTTCTGGACAGAGTCACACTGCATGTGAGAACCTGCTTTACACTTGGAGGGCCCGGTGCCCAAGAAAAAAATCTTTCAGGTACAAAACTATTCAAGCAAGCAGAACTGTAGCGTTTACGATGGGAGGCATGTTCACATTTCAAATGTCTACCACAACAACTTTTTTCGAGGCTCTTATGGACTACACAATAAACGCCATTTTATCTTTTTAGCTGCAAATACTTTTCATGAGCTTATTATTTTTTAATCCTTGTTTTACCGTACGAGCGTTTTGGCATCTTTACAGATTAATTTCTTTGTGAGCTTTCTACCGAAAGTGAAACTTTTAAAATATTTTTTGCCATTTTTATGAGATATTACTGAAATCCAATAATTATCAATTGAGTTTCAGCTGCCATTTTCCAGGTGTACGATTTAATTTAATATAGGAGTATATCCTATTCATCGGACAGCTGTAAATTATCTTGCTAGATACAATAAGCTTACTTTCATGCCTCAAGTTTCTAGAAGCATTTTTTGTGAAAGCTTTCTTACTTAAAACTAGCAACTTACTTACTGAAATCCACCGTTGATTGGACTTTAACTAGTTTCTTAAATGCCAGCAAACCATTAACATTGTAAGAATCAGATGACAATGGTGGGTACATTATTTAATAAAAAAGGCCAGAAGAAAACCGTAACATTTATTACTAAATTAAAACAAACTTCGGATTGCAAAACAAGATCTTGTTCTTGGACTAAAAACATTCGCATTAAAATCGTGCATCGAATCAAAGTTGTACTTGAAGGTATAAAAAACTAGAATCTTGATACAAGAACAGAACGTATTCTCTGCTGCTTTGTAGCAAATACAAAAATATGGTTTCGAGATTAGGCAATGATATTGCAAGTTCTACTGGTTCATTTAAACATAATGCTACTTATCTGCGTACTGCACCATGAAACGAAAGTTAATTATGTTGTAACTGATATTGTACTTAATATTTCCTCAAGAATTTCACCATTAAAGAAGTCAAAAAATATTGGTATGGAAAAATTAATTTTAAAGAAGTTAGTGACTTTGAACGTAAACCGTAACAAATTTTGTTGCGTTTTGTGCAGTTTTAACCACACGCTTGCCTTAGGTCTACTTAGCTATTGGTTAAATTATTAGTAAACCATAATTAATTTAATGCGTCCTGGGAAGAGAAAAATGCCAGTATGCTTAAATAACCCCAATAACAAACGAATATTGCTCGGTGTTCTCACGTTTCAACAAGCTTTCTTTGACAGTACCTTCCACGAAGAGGAAAACAGTTAGCTTAGGATTTAACACATTTTGATTAGTACGGATCTTTGTGAGGATAGGAAGGATTAATCCCAAGATCAAATAAATTGTTAAGCTGTTGTGAGCCCGCATTCATAACCCAACCTACTTGAACTTCAATTCCAAAGCATCATGCTCCTCCATCATGTCCCAGTCAAAATTTCATTAGAATCGTAATCTATAGTGGAAAACCATTTCAAGTACTGCAGCTTTCGAATGAAACCAACGCCAAGTCTGAAGCAAAATCCCAAAGGCCTTTTTGCAACCTTTTGATTCCTTCCATAGGCACTTAAATTAGTTGAGGCAACTTGCACTTTTCGTTAGTTTTATATACTTAAATTGAATTTCTAGTCGGACGTGGACCTTAATGTGGTTAAAACTGCATTGTTGTAGAGAATTGTGTGCTTGTACTTGCCGAAAAAATTGATAGGCAGACTATATAGTAGCAAAACAAATATTATTAATCTATAGACCTGTGGGGGCTTTGGGGCGCCGCGATGATTTATGCCCTGATATTTCTTCATCAAAATCCATAGTTACTGTGAAAAGTTTTTGCTTTTAGTGAAATGCAATGTATTGGCTGGGCTATGAAGACTGCTTCCCATGAAGCTTTGATTATTAACACAAATAAAATGTGTATGTCTTGGTTAGCCAGCTTTATATGGAAGAAAGTATGTTCGCTGGTGTGTTGCTTTTATCGATACATATTTAAATAAATCAATTCTCTTGTTCTGATGTTGCAAATTGTTATTTTGCGGGGCATCTTTTCTGTTTCCACCACGAGGGTACGAGGTTCAAAGGAATTTGTGCTATAAATTCTCTATTTTAACACGTTGAGACTTAATTTATTTACGTTAAAACAATGTCCAAACCTTATCCGAGAATCTTGTTTTCCAAAATTACCTTGATACGAGAACATGGAAAGCTATATCGGTCTTCGGAAGCTGTACCTACCTAAGGAACTCTTACATAACTTGTTTTTGTTTGAACCGATAAAAAATATTTTATGGTATATTTGTTCACCTAGTATTTTTGAATATTTATTGAAACCACCAGCCACCCTGGCCTTTGAACAGTATGTCTGTGTTCTTGTCAAACGCCTCACAGTTTACGGTCGTGATTGTTTAGAAATTTCCTTATTCTTTTTTGTGAAGTATATTATTATGTTTTATTCCGACTTGGCGTGGAAGGGGGTCTCTCGTTACTTCGTTATTTTAAAGAATATTCACTTTTTGCCTCCCATTCTGTGGGATTCTAAAAGAGGAATACTTAAGGTTGCTGCAAAACGTCCAGCACTCCTCAGGATATTTTCAATCATCATTGCAGCTTTGTACGGATTTGGTATTCCAATATTCGTCTTTGGAAGGGAAATATTTGTGAGGCAAGAAGAAAAAGAAGGTCAATTGAGTCTAATGCAGATCGTTAACCTCGTAATATATTTCTGTTCAACAATGCATGGAATTCCAATATACATTACGTTTCTTTGTACGGGGAAGGATCTGGTCGCAGGTTTCAACCATGTCATCCTGCTGGAAAAGCACATTAGAGGTTGAGTTGAATATTTTATATCCTGGGGCAACTGTTTTAATCCATCCAACTTATAAATCTTTTTAAATAGCCAATCAAGTTTCTGGCGCACCCATGCAGGATAAATATCCCATGGATGTGATGGGAATAGTAATGAACTGCGTTGGACCTGGATTGTTGATTCTTCCACTTGCTACTTTGACGATGGTTTATATTGATGCCGACATTGGATTCCTTGTTATTCCTAGGCCGTATTCATATTTAGGCTACTTTCTTCGCCAGCTACTGGCTGCATTAGGTCTGTTGGAACCCCTTGCTACGATAGCAGCAGTGCATATGATTTTGATTACTTTGATAGCGCATACCAAGTCACTTTACATTCACTTAGTGGCGTACAAGAGGTCCAATGGATCAAGATCGGAAATGTTGCAGTTTGGAAGGACTCCAAGACTTCGGAATGAATCTTCAAACAGTGGCCACTTAGTTAAGGTTGGTGCTTGTCAAATGTCAATTCACAAGTTTAATGGGTTCACTGATCTTCAGCTGTACAAATTGTCATCGTATTTCTTCAACCTGGCCAAAAAATGCATTGACGTTTGTATCGTTTTTATTCTTTTCCCGGGTTTTGGATTGGACGTTGTACTCAACTACACTGTGCTTACTTGCTTTCATAAGATACCATTTAGCTTTTACTTTCTATATCTTCTGGCAGCCATAATAGTTCCGACTATAATTGTGTGTGAACTGCCGGAAGCTGGAAGGAGCCACACGGCGTGTGAGAGTCTGCTTTACTGCTGGAGAACTCGGTGCCCGAGCAAACGCTCTGTGAGGTACAAGACCATTCAAGGAAGCAGAACTGTTGCGTTAACTACGGGAGGCATGTTCACGTTTAGAATGTCTACCACAACAACATTTTTTGGGGCTCTAATGGACTACACAATCGATGCTATTTTATCTTTTTAGCTGCGTAAGCTATTCCTGAATGGAATATTTTTATTTCCGCTTGTGCGCCGTATTTTTTGTGTTCGAAGTAAAAAAGTTTGTTTAGTTCCCGTCGTAAAATGTTTTACTGCATACAAAGGCTATCATTTAAATATTAGCAGAAATGAACTATTGACAGTGTTGCCCATATTAGCAAACGAAGATTAATACCTAAATATACCTTTTCTCATTGTCATTTTTGTAACGTGCCACTGGAATCCTCGTTTACCACATGAAAAACAACACTAACAGCACTAATTTGGTACACATAATACCTATTTATATGTAACAAGCTTAAAAAAGCATTATGTCATTGGACCTGCAAAGCTTTATACTTTTATTGAACTTAATTAAATCTCACAGCAGGAGTCACTTTTGAAAAAAAATTTCACAGATTGTGGCTTACACAAACATATCAATCGGTTTTAAACGCTCATGTATGTAAAAATCAAAATAAAAATTAACTGATGGGTTTAACGTCCCGATACACACCCAGCGGGTCTTACAGGACAGCCACTTTTTAATAAGATCCCAATATAGTGTATCGGTATTTTTGGCCTACCTATGGTATCACCTCCTCCAGGCTCTTCCGTACAGAGCAGATGATACCGCACCAGAGGTAGTGTGTATTGTGGGGAAACCCTCACGGAAAAAACCCACACTTGCACTGGGAAGGGAACCCAGTGCACCATTCGGCACACTACTGACTGCACAGACAGATGCACTACCACTTGTGCTGTCTGTACCTGGTCTAAACGCTTACGCTTATGTATGTAAGCATTAGCCCCTGGGACAGACTGTATTCAAGTAAACTCTAAATTGAACTTAATTACAGAGATTTTAGTTCTGGACAAGGAGAATTATTTAGTTAGCAATGAATGATAGTAGCCGCAGCTGTGTTTAGGTTATAGCTTGAATAGCAATAATTGCGTCTAGGTTGTTGTTATTATCTTTGTTTGTTTAACTATTTGACGCAAAGACGGAAAACAATTAAATTATTAAGTAAATAAATGCTTAGCCCAGTTATTGATAGCGCCACATACGCACGACAAAATTTGATCGCTTGGCTCCAAACAAAGCATCGATTTTAAACTCACAATCACTGATGGCGAGGTAGCTACAAACAAAAAGAACATTTCACCACTCGGCACTCTGACGGAAGGCGATTCAGCATTCCTTTCCCACGTTTTCATTAACCTTGTTAATCGAGACAATTTTAATACATGTTGACCACTACAAAAGGTTGAAGAGAGAATCAAACTTTATTTTTAAGCTAGCTGGATTATCGTCGTCACGAATATTTTCAACCTAGTGATTTCTTGACTTCTAGGCTCCATTATGCTGCAAAGCTGTTGTTCAGTCTTTATGACGTGGTCCACCAAAGTTCCGATTAATAATCCAGAGCACAAAATGTCAGAAAGTATTTGTCTTCAAATCCAGTCTGGAGTTCCTTGTAACTATTTATCAGATCTACGACTTCCTGTGGAGTGTTCAGTCTTGGTAGGAAAACACCGAAGAAGTATGTTTAGCACAGCAACGTATTGTCTGCGAAGTGAATCAACCGCCCCGAAGAATGATTATGGCAATCGATAGTCAACACATTATATAAATAACCGGAAACCCAGCTGATTCCATCATCATAATTGCTGCTGTTTGATGAACTATCAGACTTATTTTGTTTTATTGACCCCAAATAACAATATGATATTTATGGGTACTTATCCAATGATTTCTCCAAGGTTTGACTCCATTTCGTTTGATAGTACCTTCCATGAGGAAGAAAACAGCAAGCTTGGAATTGAACATATCTGAAACGGAATAATAAAAGGATTAATTATAAAATTAAATAAATATTTAAGGTGCTGTGGTTCGTGTTTCTACTCACGTCTACTTCAATTTCAATACTAATGCTCTTTCTGCAACGGTTGCTTGATATCATAGCATTTTAGAAAAACCATAAGAGTGGTTTCTAAATCCTAAAACACAAGTACAGCATTCCGATTTTCATAATCCAACCAAAAATGTATTTTCAATTTTGGAGTTTGTTCTTAACTCACGTTGGCCACTGCAAAAAATTCTGTTGTAGTTTTTACGACTACAACTCAAAAGCAGGGAGTTTTACAATAAAGAATAAACAGAAATCTTACAGATTTTTTGGGTATCTAATTAATTTTCACATGTTGCTGCTTTTCGGCTCCCTTTTTGCGAGTTTCTCGAGCGTTTCTCTTGAATCCCCCGTTGAAGTGATTCTTCCCTTCTCTGTAATTGCGTCTCAAACAACAATTTACTTTTGTTTTCTCATATCTTCAACACCTGAGGACCAAGGTGAACTGACGAACTCACTTAACAAAACATTACGCTTTGAACGAAATTTAGCATCGCCTAGTGATATCGGTAAGATAATGCTGCTTAACTCAATAGTCATTTAATCCTAATTTAATTAATATTTTTTCTATTTTGCAGCTAACAAATCCTGGAAAACAAAACTACTGAAGTTGGATTTCTTTATTTTGAACTACTTTGTACCACTTTTTGTACTTTTTGAAACTCCCTTGAGCTTCTTCCTCTTCTCAAAGTCTCCGTTTCTTGGAATGCTACTTCCCACTGAATATGACAACAATCGCGCAGTGAGATATCTGTACTCTATTATATTCATCCCTTTTGTGGCGATACGTTTAAATCTGAATGGTGTAACTGTGACAATTTATCACTTTATTCTTGGTTCGCTGTCTTTTGCAAATTACGTTCGTTGCCTTAGAAAACGAATTCAGGCTGTAGGCTCCGAATTCAAAACAGTTTTGAATGACTCTGTTTTGAAATATCAGCAAATAAGGTTGCTCACAAACCATTTTAATTGCATATTTGCAAACAGGTTAGTTTTGAAAGCTGTCATTCCAAGTTTCATCGTTCCTATAGTCTGCGTGTGCGTAATTGTCGTTTTTAAAGATCAATTGAGCTGGATATTGATAACTGTACTGCTATTTTTGGCAGTTGTTGTTTTCTCAACGATGCAAATGATTTTTATACTTTGCGGTAGTCTGTGGACACAGTCTTTGTTGTTTCTCAGAGAATTGAAAGTAAAGGAAATCAAATATTCAGGAAGAACCTACAGAAAGAAGATTTTGTCTTCGTTAGTCCCGTTGAGGGTAAAAATTGGGAATTCTAACTTTATCGCAGCAACAACTCCAATGGAGGTATCATCGTTTTGTGTTCAGCTTACGGTTACCTTGCTTTGCATGAAGATTTGAAATGCCAACAGATGTCAATTTTATAGAGCAACTTACCTTTTTGTAAACAATTCTTTTTGGAAATATTTGTAATTTGTAAATACTTCAAACATCATCACAATACTTCAGGTCTGCAGCACTCTAAACAAAACCAATTTTTTAATCTACTAATATTATTAAATCTTGTGTTGACTCAAAATGTCTTTTGCTCTAAAGGAATACTGAACTCAATAAACCAATTTCGTTTCAAGCGTTAAATATATTATGGTAGCAGCAAAATTAGGGATGGAAATGAAACGCTATAAAAAACGTTTGAAGTGAGATACGTCCCTGAATGTTAAAAAAGATAATAGTCTACTTGGCGTACCCAACTGCCAAAGAAACTCTCAACCTATCCAACATTAATTTTTATCAAATAAAGAACAAAAGTCTAAGAAATTCAGATTCGTAGAGTACACGAATATCTGGCCCCTTTCCCTATAACTGCTACTAAATGATATTTTGTATACTTAGGAATATGTTTAGTAAATACACCCGATTTAAACTCTGTAGACTGAAAACAAGCAATCTCAAAATTGTTAGATTTGATGTTCCGAAGAAGACGCCTAACGACTGAGAAGCCAAATTAAAAATATTTACAATAATTTAACTAAAACCTGAATAAAACCAAGGAAGTTATGTTTAATACCAAATATTACCTATTTAAACTTGAGTCCAAGTTCATTCCGGGTGTTCGAGTAATTAATAAATAATTGGTTTATAACTTGTCATCTTTCGCTTCGAAAATAAATGTTAACCTCAACAATAAATAATGTGCACCACCAACCTTTCCACAATCGCGAGCTCGATGAGCTGTTCCTCCTCTAATTCCCTTTCTTTTATTTTTGTGTCTAAACTGTGTGCGTTTTGCTTTCTA
>JAQGAD010003232.1:0-10825 GCA_034696625.1 Isotomurus palustris
CCGAAAAAAACCAAAAGAAAATGAAGAGCAACTTATTCTGCTTCTAACTCTGTAACTGTGCGGGATCAACTGAGGAACAACTCAACGGACTCGCTCCTTTCTTTCCTTCAGCACGGCGAGGGAAGGAAAGGCGCGCGAAAATCAAAAATATCCCCGAGATGGCAGAACTGTCGCCAGTCTCAACCTGCCCCAAAGGATTTATTCTTTACACCACGCAGCCTGGAGAAGGAGTCAGAGAAAGTACTTAAACTAGAACAAAATATGTACAAATGGAACAAGCCAGATAATTTATTTCTTAGAACGAAGATATTTACGCATTAAATCCTGCGCACGGCGTTTCAAGCCACGGTTACGTACGAAGTTACGCTTAGGTTTACCTTCGGCTGCTAAGCGCTCATTTATCTGCATTTGCTTAAGAATTTTCTTACACCGTCGATTATAGTTTGCCAACGTTTTACCAGTTCTAATAGTAATAAGGTTTGCGTGATTTATCTCCTCAGGGTTACAATAATAGTCATTTACAAATTCGATTTGTATATCATCACATGAATCATAAGAATCTATTTCCCAATCAATTTCATTTCTTACAGTACACCGAACTGGAATTGAGACCGCAACTGGTATTTCGTTATTCAAGGCTTTATGAATTTCAATCAACGAAAGCAAATTATCCTGCAAAGCTTCTGGCCACAATTTTGAACCAGCGAATAGAGAATTCAGTGAATACTTCGTACAAGGCATGGCTCGAGTAATAAATCCAAGTTTACTATTAGGCAGAAGATTCTGCACAGAATTATCTAATTCAAGACAAATTGACTTTCTCCATGTACAAATCTTTCCAAACAAAAGCCTCTGATCATCAGTATCGAAAATTGATTGCAAGTCTGAACGTAACATCTTGAGAACAGCTTTAAATTGATCAGAAATACCAGTAGGGTTTGGGATAGAATACAACTTCAAGCAACTCTTACGTGATCTAACGAAGTCATACTTTTCAACTCTCATGAATGGCAACATCTTGTACCATATTTTCAATAACCACGCGGCATCAGCGCTAGCATACACACTCAGATCCCGATGTAAAGGTCGAACACGCCAATCAGCCTTCTGTGGTAACTTATCTATCTCAATATCAAAGAACTCTTTTACCAAAGCTTTTAAGCCAATTTGGTACACCTTAGGATTGTAAAAACAATATACTTCCTGCATATCTATGACTGAACAACAAAATAAATGAAAATCTCGCTGAAGTTCCGTGATATCACTAGCATCCAAAACTAATTTCAAAATATTAGCATTCTCAAACACAGGACCTAAAGCTTTCTGAATCTTGTCGTACAAAGCAATACAATCAAATAGGAATACATTTTCAACAGTCGCGACTTGAATGAGACAAATCATACCAAGGTAACTCACATCCGTATGACTCTCAGTGTCAACAGAAATTACAGAAAAAGACTGAATCTTTGAAACCGCAGACGTGAGTTCTGCTTCTGTATCTACCCAAATAGGATCTGACTCTAACGACATACAATGTACTTCTAACATTTCGGAAATTAATTTAAAGTTCTTAATCTTATCATGAAGAGGATGCTGAGTGACACACTCAAATGGATAATCGTTAAGTTCCCTACGATATTGAAAGAACTTAGAACTGGCTTCTTGAGGACTTATTTCAACAGTTCCCCACTTCTTAATCGCTAGACTCTTCTGTTCGTGGTAGCTGAGATTTCCATTAGATCTGTACACAAAATTATATTGTCAACCTTTGTTTTATTTAGTTAATTAATAGTTAGTCAACATAAAGAATACATTTAATACTTAATGTAGACGTAATGACCACGAATGACCCAAGCGCTTAATCTAATTGTCTAAGGAATTCTAAAGTTTTATCAACTGCCTTTTCCTGCTCTCCAGATGTCAAGTCACTGGTCTCTAAAGAATTTATGAAGTTCTGGACTTCTTCAGGAACTTCTTTGTCTTGCAAGTTGTTTTCTGGGGATACCAAATCGTATTCTCCATGAAAAATGATTTCGCCTGGTTCCTCTTCTGATGATGACTCGGTGTCTGATTCATCTTTGTCCTGTTCGTCTTCAGAGGATTCAGAGAGCAAAACAATGGGACATTTGATTTTGGGATGTGTTGATGATGTCGATGGTTCTGGCTCAACATCCATAGTCGATTCTGCTTCATCAATCGCAGTATGAATTGAAGCCGGGTCTTCCATCTCTATTCCCAGAACTTCATCGGGAAGTAGTTTGAATTTAGGAGGGACATACACCAAATTAAGGGACTTGAGGGGAATCTTGCGTTTCTTGAGACGCTTCTGAACGCGAGGAGAAACACGAGGAGGTGATTGCGACTCAATGATCTTCTTTTTCTTCTTTGGCCGTTTCGGAAGAAGATGCTTGGGGCATGGATCTGCTTCTGTTGGACGTAAAATTTGGTTTGGTGCGATCATCGACGTTGCCGATGTAACCTCATGTCGACTTAAACGTAGAGTCTCATTTCTCTTCATCATGAGTTTGAGGCAGCTAAGAAAACCCTCGTTGAAGTCGTTCTTCTTTTTACAAATCTCGTACTCAAAGTTTTTCTTCCTTCGCTTCTCCGCATTAGCCTTAGCAATTTTCTTCTCCTCTTCAGCTTTCTTAGGAAACTCTTGAATCTTTTTCTGAACTGAAGGATGACGAAAAGGATTTGGGACTTTCGGTGGGAGATCTATTTCTTCAGGTGCCTCGGGCAATGCAATTTCGACATTAAGTGGCTGAGGGGGAGGTACGAAAGGAATAAGGTGCAGAGATTCTTCAGGAAAATATTCTGGAGGGAAATCGAATGTGTCTGAACTTGGGATAAATGTCATGTTAGGATCTGTGGCTTCTGACGAATGCAAGTTTCTCTCAAAGACTGAAGCGTAGAAGTGACTGTCGATAGGGAATTGGCATGAAAATTTAAGCGGAGCATCAGGAAAAAATTGCTCCATAGCAATGGCTCTAAGATTAGGATCTACATACTCATTTAAAGGATTAGAGTACGTAACTATGCGCGTTTTTGGGTCATTCGGGTGAAACAATGCAGACATCGCATCGGGCTTAAATTTAGAAGCTACAAATACATCGCCATCGACTTTTTCACACTTATATATAGCCATGCACATTTCACCCTTTGCTACTGCAAGTTTACACTGGTGTCTGTACCCTTTTCTGATGCGATTGTCCTTCTTTCCCCTGGGACCAGTGGATTCTTCAGTGTCTGCCATTCCTGTGATAAGTAAGGCACAATATCGTTAACATGAACTTTGTTTATTACCTGATCAGAGGAGTCATGACGCAAGCTGTAGACATTGGACGTGATCTTGTCAGTAATAGAGTACGGACCTTCAAATCTCGGAGCTAACTTAGCAGTAAATCCTACACTAGCTTTACTCAAGTAATGTGTCCTGTACATCACTTTATCTCCAACGCTAAATTCTCGTGACTTAGACTTCTTTGCGTAGCTGCGAAGGCTAATTTCCTGACTCTTGAGCGTGTTATCTCTTGCTATACTATGAATTAGTGACGTAAGTGGTGTCAAGTTCTGAGTGTCAGTTGGTATAATGGCCGTGCCAATAAAGTTATCTAAAGGTAGTCTCATTTCCCTACCAGTTGTTAAGTACGCTGGAGAGAATTTGGTAGTATCATTAACTGAGGAACGCTGAGCGAATCCTATTTCATGCAGGTTTTTATCCCAATCTTTGCATGACTCAATATAGCTAACTATCATGGCCTTCAGCGTCTTATTGTATCGCTCGGTAGTGTTAGCTTGTGCATGATACGCGGATATAAAGAAAGTCTTAATTCCCTTTGATTCACACCACTCGCTATATTTTTTCGACGTAAATTGAGAACCATTGTCCGAGACAATTGTTCGGAACACTCCATGTCGACAACAGACTTCCCACAGCTTATCTGTGATTTTTTGAGCGTCAGGCGATCTGAGAGGAAATAGTTCGCAGTACTTTGAAAAACCATCCACAACTACCATCAAATGAGTGTTTTGTCGAGATGTCTTTGGGTAAGGACCCATTAAATCAACGAATACTAAATCCCAAGGAGCTTCTGGGTGAAAGGAAGTAGGTGGTGCAAACGGAATTACACGGCTTTTAACCTGCTGGCACACTTGACAGTGCGAAACAAACCGTACTATGTCTAAACGCATATTACGCCAGTAAAAGAAAGCTTCACAACGCTTGAAAGTCTTTCGAATTCCCATATGGCCAGCTGTTTTCTCAGTGTGTAATTGTTCAAGGATGGAAGGAACTAATGTCTTTGGTAACCAAATACGCCAGTAAGTCCCTTCATCCTCCCAAATTTTCCCTTTTGGCCCTACGTACCTCACCAGCATCCCATCTTCCATGAGATAAGCTCGATTTGCTAACACTCTAAGCTTCTCTAACCTCATATTATCAGTTTCCGGAGAAATATTCATCAGATACTCTCGGAGTTCCAACAGTTCTAACTCTTTCATTTGCTCAGAAATAATCATTTGACGTCCACTAAGACTATTAACCTCTACCAACTGCACTTCGTCGGTTCGACTTAATGCATCAGGAACTCTCATTACAGGGCTTGTACCCGGCTTATGTCTAACTTCGTAATCAAGACCTTGGAGTTGTAGCATCCAGCGAGCTAATCGCCCCTGAGGATCTTTTAACCGCTGTAGCCACAAGATTGCCGAATGATCGGTCTCCAAAATAAAGTTCGTGTACTCAATGAAACCGGCGAACTTCCGAACAGCCCAATGTACGGCTAACAGTTCTTGCTCCGTGGTGGAGTAATTCTGTTCAGCTTTGTTGAGCACTCTCGAAGCAAACCAAATCGGATATCGAACTCCGTCTTTCTCTTGGGATAAGACAGCACCTAATCCCTGCTTAGAAGCATCTGTCGTAATAATGAAAGGATCGCTTAGGTTAGGGAGGTGTAACTCCGTAATATCCGTTATTGAAGAACACAACTCTTCGTACGCTTGCTGACAATCATCCGTCCACACAAAATTAACATCCTTCTTAGTTAGTTCTGACAATGGCTTGGCAATAACTGACATGTTAGGAATGAATCGTCTGTAAAAACCAATTAAACCTAGGAATCGCTCGATCTTCTTAGCCGTATTAGGAATTGGATAATTATTTATGCACACGACTTTATCTGGATTGGGATAACATTTCCCATTCTCTATGATAAACCCCAAGAACTTTAATCGGGTTCTGCACAGCTGAACCTTTTTCGGGTGAAGAGTTAAACCAGCATCTCTGATTCTTGTAAGAACTTTACGCAAATCAACTAAATGTTCTTGGAAAGTTTTAGAATACACACTTATGTCGTCAAAGTAACCAAATGAACAATCCCATCGCAATTCTCCTAAAACAGCATCCACTGTTCTCTGAAATGTCGCAGGAGAATTGTGCAATCCCATAGGAACTCGATTAAACTGAAAATGGCCCCTATGACAAACAAATGCAGTCTTTTGCTTATCCTCTTCCTCAATTTCTATCTGGTAAAAGCCTTTAGATAAATCAAATAAGGAGATGTATTTGAAATCTCCTAGCATCGTCAACATATCATCCATTCGAGGGATGGGATACTTGTCAGGAACTGTTACGGCATTCAACTGTTGATAAGCCGTGATAAAACGAGGAGTTCCATCAGGCTTTGGAACTGTGAAAGCAGGAGAAGCCCAAGGACAACGATACGCTGGTTCCACAACTCCTAATTCCAATAACTCATCTAGAGCTGCATCAAAGATCTTCTTCTTTCCACTACTCATTGGCCTAACATGAGCCGTTATTGGAGGATGGTCTCCCGTATTTATTTTGTGTTTGAAGAGTTTACACAGACCTGGTTTCGTCGAAAATACATCTTTAAACTCTTTCATAAGATCTCTTAATTGTTCCTTCTGTTCGGCAGTGAGATAAGTTGGTGCAGCTAAGAAATCTGGCATTTCTTCGAACAAAGGTTTCTCTGGGACTTTATCCTGCATGGGACGAAGTTTATCGTATGCGTCTAGATTATCCCAAGTTGCTAAAACTGCAGCCGGAGACAAGAAAGAAAGATTCTCTTCTTCAGCATCGTCATCCGAGTCTAATTCATTTGACACTTGTTTCACAAACAAGGGACAATCTACAGATGAGGCTTCACCTTTGTTATTCTCAATAAGGACCTCTTTACGCTGTACAGGGAATACGTCTGGTCCTACCGTTAGTTTCACTTTGTCGAATGGTTGAAGCTTTTGCTTGCAACCTCTAAACCAACCGCCCCTGCCAATCTGCAGCCCAATGTCTTCTCTACCAATAAAGTCTCGCCCTAATAGGACAGAACTGAATGAACTCGGAATAATCAAAAACTCATGGGTACGAACTATATCTCCTAACTTAATGTCGACTGTGACACTCTCTTTACATTCTGTCTTACCCTTTACAAAACTGATTAACCTTTTACATTCCTTAAACTTAACACCTTTCTTTTTCAAAAACCGGGCAACAACGTCTCCTAAAATGGAGACTGAAGACCCGGTGTCCAGCAAAGCTGAGTAGTTATTTCCGTAAATCTTAACAGTAACCAGTGGTGGATCTGAACCAAGCAATAAATCACTCGGTTTTGAATCCGTCTGTAGACTGTCTAAGCTGGGCTCCTTCGTTCTAGTGCCCCGGTCCCCGAAGGACTCGGACTCGAGGCCCTGGAGTTTTCCGATCTCCTTGGGTTCTTAGGACAGTCTCTCATGAGATGATCTAAACTGTCACAAATGTGACACTTTCTTGGCTCACTTCGTCCTGGACTAGGTGACCGTGACGTGAATTCTGGAGTAACGCGATTTCTGGTGTCTGGTGTCGGAGATTTCGTAATTGCTCGAAATCTGTAGTCTCTGTTAGACTCCGCTGGCTTTTCATAATTCCGTTGGGAGGTAGGTTTTGCAGGTTCTTCAAAATTCACAGTCTTAGGCTTTGGAGTTGAATCATGATAGTAAGCATAAGGATCAACTCCACGGGGATGGAGTTTAACTCCTTCGGAGGAGTTCGAACTTGACCCTAAGGTAGGAATTGGTGCAGCGGTTGTGGAATCAACTGGCTGATACTGAAGTGATGGTTCAATTGAAGCTACAGTTGTTGGAATCTTGTAGCTGAAACAATGCTTAACAAGATCCTGAGCTTCCCTAGCTGCTGCTAAAAGTTCTCTCAACGTTTCCATATTCCTACCCTGCATGTTACGAAGATATTCAGGATGGATGTGACGTTTAATGAATTCAACACGTTCTCGTTCGTTTGGAGCATGATTATCAAGACGATCGAACATAGAGATTATTGTACGAATGTAAGATGTCAACGATTCATCTGGACCTTGGTACCGAGATTCCATCTCAATCCTTAACCTATGTACATAGTCAGAACTCTGAAACTCTGCCCTGAACTTCCTGCAGAAGTGATTCCAACTATGGAAACCGACGGTTTCCTTTTCAAAAAGATACCAATCGTACGCTCCTTTTTCGAGGGCTATTGGAAGTACTTCGTCAATAATAAAATCCGTAGAACTACGCGTAATCGTCTTGTACTTCTCCATTGCGAGCAAGAAGTCATAAGGAGAAATCTTTTCCATTGCACCTGAGTATTTTGGAATAACTGCATGCTTTATGTGGAACTTTGGAGGAGCTTGTTGATGCATACGCTCCTGGAAATCGCCTTGATATCGTTGCCTACGTCGCTCAAAACCTGGATATTCTCTGTCCTCTCGTCGATTATCAAAACCTTTGTGATGTTTAGGTTCTCGATTACGTGGAGGAGTCAATTCTCTATAAGAACGACTACCTGATCTATGATACTCTCTATCCTGAGGAGCTTCATATTTTTTGTTTCCATACCTTGGTTGACATAGATTGTCATCGGACAGTTCAAAAGGTGAAAATACCCTATTCTCTCGTCTTTTATCGTATCCTTTCTGGTACTTATCATGTCGCTGAGCTGGAGGTGTCATTTCTCGATGATAAGAGCGACAACCTGAACTACGATATTCTTTATCTCGTGGAGCATCATAGCTTTTATTTTCATTCCTCTGCTGACATTGATTATCATCACGCTGATCAACTGCAGGTCTTGGGATAAATTCCCTAAAAGCTGAGCTCACTCTATTTTTATTACTACGACCTTCCCTATTCGTAGCACTAGGCTCATCCCTCTCACTATCATCAGCTTCATAACGGAGTTTTGAGTCACTCCTTGGAACAAATGGAGGATCCTTTTTCCATTGAGATCCTTGAAATCGTGGTCTTTGATTTGCACAAGCATCTGTGTTACCAGGAACGAATTCACGTGGTGAGGAGAGCCTAAGTACAGAACTATTAGTGTGACGATCGCAGGTAGGCCGCTGAACAGAAACTGGTTGGTGTTCTTGATGTCGCTTAAATACAGTAGTTTTAGTAATTACGGGAACATCTTCCTGGCTGTATCTAGCTACCTCATCATCTACAGAATCACTCTCATCAAATTGGTTATCGTTGTGATGACCGTCACCAACATACGATTCAGCCCATCGTCTTTGAAACTCACTTTGGCTCATATTTCTAAGATCATGAAACACATCAGGTAGGAGAATATTGCGTCTTTCCTCCCTGCTTTCCGTATGAACGGGTACTTTTGTAATTCTTCCTAACGAAGCATGATTCGACTCCTGTGGGAGACTTGGTGGTGTTTGACGAACCACTGCCTCCACGAGATCATTCCTATCATATTTTCTAATGTCAAAGTAAAAAGGATACACTGTGTTCTCCCAGAAACGCTTAGCATCCTCAAGATCCTCTGGAGGAATATAATATTTCGAAGAAACAGGAGGATTATTCCGACCAGGAGTATAGTAATACTCCATTCTGTTTTCAAAAACTATCTGACGTGGGCCATATTGCATATCCTCATCATCTAGCAAATAAACAAAAGCTTCTTCCTGTGGATGAGGATATCCCTTCAAACATTCTCGTTGGACGTAGAGGAATTTAAACCCATGTTCATCTAGCTCATACTCGTTGTACCTTTTAGCTAAAGTACCCATCATTGGTGCCTTAGCCCCTAACGTCTCTGCAGGACGATAACTGCAGGAGTATGTGCTTCGTGGCTCTAGATATTTCGCAGGGTTCCGGTACATAATTGCATGCTGTGTCGCACTAAGTGACCTTACTGGCACACTCTGAGTAACAGCCCTTGAATGCCCCGCAATCGGTTCTGCTTGCGACTGAACAGACGATGGTACTGTAGTCTGAACTAAGTTCCTCGGCCGTAAAATGCCACTTGTCACTGTAGGACGCTGGATTGGAATATGGATCTGGAGTCCCGAAGGGTTAGACCCGACAAACTCCACTTCCCTGCTGACTCTTACTGGGTTCAGTATTACTGAACGTCGCTGCAGACCGTTCAGTTGACTCTGATGCCTGTCATCTGATTGACGACTAGCTTCTTCAAAAACTCGACGAGCAACATTAGCCATTCGCTCAACCCAATTAGCCTGTCTCCTTTTACGACCTTCAGTTTGAGTGCTTTCACTCTCACTGTTACTTACTGGCCTACTTCTGTTTCGTGACAAATCCTGTGGTGAATCTCTTTGCTGGTCGTTGAATTGCACATTCTGGAACAACTCTCTACCTTCACCGGAAGGTGCCTGTGGAATTTGTCCTTGTGACCTTTGAGGTACTTCTAAACCCTCACTATTCCTATTCTCTACCTCTCTCCGAATATCTGACTCCACCTCATTGTCTCTATTTCCTTGTTGACTATTATTCCCAAAGAACACGTCATCTGATGCGTGACTAACACGCTGTTGAGACCCCTGAGCGTTAGGCTGACCTTCTTGACCTTCAGCATTATGCTCTACACTACCCGAATTTCCCAAATCGACCAATAGTTCGGATTCTCGTCTACCCTCATACAAACCCGCACCCTGAGCACTACTACTAGACATTGTGTTTGACGCACCCACTCCACTGGAATTCCCGATTACGTCCTGACGGGCTCTAGATCTCGTTAGGGTTCCCTCTTGACCCGACATTTCTAATCCTGGGAAAACTACACGAGGAGTAGTAGGATCTGCGAAAGGATTTCCTTCTATAAGGATCCGATTTCCTTTCTTTCTACCGCGCGTCTTACTCATTCTTCGCAACTAATACTACCACAACTGACCTTAATTTGATTGTTGGCTGCTGTAAAGAGAATTATATTCTAATGCTCACTTTGTAAATAAGTACTGACTATTTAAATGACCAAAAGATAATGGTAATTTCCAAAAGACAAGAAACCCAAAGAACTAAGTTTGTAGTATTTAAATCAGGCGACAGAAGTCTGAGAGTAATTGCTTATATTTAAATTATGGAACTACATCTCACATCTACGTAGCAATGACCTTTTGTCAAATCCAAAACCCGAATTCCTATGATCAAATACTTTGCACCGAAACTTACACTTATTACTCAAGTTAAATGCTACTAGTTTGTAGTGAATACAACACTTTTAACACTAAACTGTGGAGAACAATACAAAGATGTTACAGAATTGAGATTAAACGGACGTGACCTGTCTACGTATTACAATAATGTCTTAATTACAAATGACTTAAGTTTAACAATTAGCTATAGTTCTTATCAGTATACGTTTCAATTTAGATTAAGCTAATTATTCACTTGACCTACGACCTAAGGACACTTGACCTGAACGCTTCTAAAGGACTGGCAAGGTCGCCACTTTTTGTAGAGTGGTTTTAGGAGAAGTTAGCAACGGAATGAAATGCAGAGGCCCTTTAAAGTAAATGACGCTGGGAATCCC